>CM070487.1:33975176-34055176 GCA_036324585.1 Champsocephalus esox | reverse complement strand
GCCTGAAACCTGAAAAACAGGCTTGGGGCTTAAGAGGTAGGATACATCCTGATCAAATATAACACCAAGATTCCTTACAGTTTCACTGGAGGCCAAATGAATGCCATTCATAGTTAGTATATCTTTAAATAGTTTGTTTTGTAGATTCTTCGGGCCGAGTACAATAACTTCAGTTTTGGTCGTGTTTAACATCAAAAGGTTTAAGGTCATCCATGTTTTTAAGTCCTTGAGGCAGTCTTGAATTTTATTTAGATGATTAATTTCATCAGGCTTGATTGATAAATATAGTTGAGTATTATCCGCATAACAATGAACATTTACAGAATGATTCCCTATAATATTGCCTAACGGAAGCATATATAATGTGAACAAAATAGGTCCGAGCACTGAGCCCTGTGGCACTCCATGGCTAACTTTGGTTTGCGTGGAAGACTCATCGTTGACACGTACAAACTGAGAGCGTTCAGATAGATAGGACCTAAACCAGCCTAAAGCAGTTCCCTGTATGCCAACTTAGTGTTCTAGTCTTTGCAATAGGATATCATGGTCGATAGTATCAAATGCAGCACTGAGATCGAGCAAAACAAGAATAGAGACAAGCCCCTTGTCTGAGGCTATTAGAATGTCATTTGTGACTTTAACCAGAGCTGTCTCTGTGCTATGATGTGTTCTAAAGCCAGATTGAAAATCTTCAAATAAATCATTATTTTTTAAGTAATCACACAACTGTTTTGCGACCGCTTTCTCAAGAATATTTGAGAGGAACGGAAGATTAGAAATAGGTCTATAGTTGGCTAAAACCTCTGGATCGAGGTTGTGCTTTTTAAGAAGCGGTTTTATCACTGCTACTTTGAATGATTGTGGAACATAGCCTGATAATAAAGACATATTCATAATATTTAATAAATAAGTGCTAATTAATGGAAAAACTTCCTTCAACAGCTTAGTTGGAATTGGGTCTAACATACACGTTGATGGTTTAGAAGAGAGAATCATTGAATTGAATTGTTCATGGTTTATGGATGAAAAGCATTCTAGTTTACTATCTAGTGTAATATTAGAATTTACGTTTCCGGGAGCTGTTGATAACAATATACTGGTCAAAGGCAAGAGGTCATTAATTTTGTTTCTAAGAGTAACAATTTTATCGTTAAAAAAGCACATAAAATCATTACTACTGAGTGCTATGGGAATAGAAGGCTCAATCGAGCTGTGGCTCTGTCAGCCTGGCTAAAGTGCTGAAGAGAAATCTTGCATTATTCTTATTCTCATCTATTAATGAAGAGTAGTAAGCTGCTCTCGCTTTATGCAGTGTTTTCTTATATTCATTGAGAGTAATATGGCAAATTAAACGAGATTCTGCAAGTTTAATGGAACGCCCTATCCTTTCGAGTTGTCTCGACTTTTGCTTTATTATGGGTTTCGGCATTATGCCATGGAGCGAATCTATGTTGTTTTATTTTCTTCTTTTTCAAAGGAGCAACAGACTCTAATCTTATTCGCAGCGCATCTGTAGCACTATCAACAACATGATCAATTTGGGGTGGTGTACATTTTGTATAAGTTTCCTCCCTTACATGCAGACATGCTACCGAGTTAAGTATTGGTGGAATCTCTTCCTTAAATGTGGCTTTCGCACTAACAGATAGGTTTCTGCTGCAGGAGCTTTTGACTAATGCTTTGTAGTCTCGTAATAGTACTTCAAAAGTTACTAAGAAAGGGTCGGATAAAGCAGGATTATGCTGTTCGACTAATAGTTGCTCAATTTCAATACCATAAATCAGAACAAGGTCGAGAGTGTGATTATAGCAGTGGGTTGGTTTATTTACACTGACGAAAACCAACAGTATCTAATATAGAGTTAAATGCAACAGTAAGGCCATTTCTATCATTGTCAACATGAATATTAAAGTCACCTACGATAATTACTTTATCTGTTTTAAGTACCAAAGTTGATAAAAACTCAGAGAATTCTGAATAAGGACCTGGTGCACGGTACACTGTAACAAATAAGATTGGCTGAAAAGTTTTCCAGGTCGGATGCGTAAGACTAAAAACGAGACTTTCAAAAGGAGGTATAATTTAATTTTGGTTTAGTATTGATAAGTAAACTTGAGTCAAAGATTGCTGCAACTCCACCTCCTCGGCCTGTGCCTCGGGCAATATGAGTATTGATATGGCTGGGTGGAGTGGCCTCATTTATGCTGACATATTCTTCATGTCTCAACCAAGTTTCAGTGAGACAGCATATATCAATATTATAATCTGATATTAAATCATTTACCAATATTACTTTAGATGCTAGAACCTGTTTTGTTGCACTGTAGTAGTTGTTACATTTACTTTTATTAGGTTATTATGTACGACACCTCTATTAGGTTTTACCTTAAATTGTCCTTGGGCAGACACACACACACAGTTAATATATTGGGTATTTTATTGAGTTCGGGATTCCTATGGATGACTGCCTAGGAGAGAGCGCAGAGAAGCGTGTAAAACTGCGACTCCGCCTCCTGGTCTCAACTCCAGTTTGTCATGGATTAAGTCCACAAAGCCCTGAAATGTTTGCCGAAATGAGATCTGCATCTTCCAAAGTAGGATGAATGCCGTCTCTCTTAATCAGACCAGGTTTTCCCCAGAAGGCTGTCCAATTATTTACGAAGCCCACATTGTTTGCTGGGCACCACCAAGACAACCAGCGCTGAAATGATGACATGCGGCTATACATGTCATCATTGATCAGATTGGGGAGGGGACCAGAGAAGATTACGGTGTCCGACATTGTTTGAGCATAACTACACACCGACTCCACATTAAGTTTGGTGCATTTTGATTGGCGTAAACGAACATCATTACCACCGACGTGAATAACAATCCTACTGAATTTATGTTTATTGTTGCTAAGTCTTTGTTCAATTCCAATTCCTAGAGATCAATAACAAACATTTGGTCTTTTCATTTTCAGCTCCTGCATGCTTGTTAGTTTGGGGTTTTATTTTCTTCAATCATATGGGCCATCAGTAGTTATGCTTTTCTACATTAGCACTTTACTGCTGCTTCAACAGTTGCTAATTGCATCACTTTTTAGTCAGCCAACAAAACTAAAATAACTTTTTTTAAATAAGGATCCTTTCCAACCCCTTTTCCTAAATGTATCTTTTGTGACCTTTTATGTCAGTGTCTTTTACTTGCATCTCTGTTTTCCTGGAGAATTTAATTGATTGTGTGGGTTGGTGGGTATGAAAGTCTCCCTTCTCTGTTTTCTCTCAAAGAGCCACATTAACTGCTCCGGCCATCATTCATGTACACCCACCCACACCACATCACCCGTCAGCTGCAGTAAAAAATGACTGAGCACTAATAATTATGTTGTTTGTCGTTATTCACTGCCACCTCCTCTTATCTGGCATTTGTGTCTGTGTTGTCAGATTTCCAGTGATATAATGTATCACTTCTGATTTACTGACAGCCTCTGGTTCATCTGACGCACTTAACGGCTTCCTGTCAATATTTGAAACAAACCAGTCAGACAGGCCATTGTTGGTTCTGTCTGCCTCTCAGGGACACGCTCAAAATAAAAGGTTCAATTTGATTTTGTTAGAGGAAAAATGCTTTGATCAGTGGACATGTTTACGTCCTTTAAATTATGATGATGTTATTACGCTGGGGTGCTGTGAGTACTTATTCCAGCTGCAAATGAACAATAGTCACAAACGAGGTTGCAATGACCAGGCTTGGGGAGTAACGGATCACATGTAACGGGATTACATCAGGATACACTGTAATCCCTTACAGTTAAATAGAAACATATGTTTCCAGATTACTATTACATTTGAAAAGAAATGGGGATTACAAACAGGATTACAACGTTATTACATTTTACAATAAAAAAATTGTTACTCACATTTTTCTTAAATAATAAGTAAAAAACATTGTATTGATATTTATTTTCTCTTGTGTTTAATTACAATTGGATAATAATTTAATTCAAAAAGAACGGAAAGTAAACAGGTTACTTTTATATTGTGATACTTGGATTATACATTTCTTTACAGGTTGCTAGTAATTGAAATGGATTACTTTTTAAAGTAACCCTCCTCTCTGGCAATGACACACTCCCCCCCAACAATAGCACTTAACCCACTCCCATCTGAAAAAGGGTGAGAAGTCTCTCCTACACCCAACAAAGCCAGACACGTTAGCCTCAGAGCATCATGGTGATACACGTGCAGCTCTCCTCAGAATCATGTCTGACATCTCAAGACTCCCAGCAGCTCCGGGTCACCCAGAGGCCAGCCAATCAGAGGGCTTGTAGTAAAGTCCTCACCAGACCCCCCTGCCAGAACCAAGAAGCATAACAGTGTATCATCTTAATCAGACCGACATCTGGAGAGAGAGAGAGAGAGAGAGAGAGAGAGAGAGAGAGAGAGAGAGAGAGAGAGAGAGAGAGAGAGAGAGAGAGAGATGAGAGAGAGAGAGAGAGAGAGAGAGAGAGAGAGACTGGAGCGCCTACATTCAACCATCCTACCTCTGGTTTTATTTATGGTGTCAATATCTGTTTGTTGCCCCTCGTTTTAAACACAACACCTGAGTTGATCTGAATTATCCCGCTCTCAAGGGAGCAAAGGAATAAATAAGTCTAGCTGCCTCACTATCTTTCCCCCTCAGAGGAGATTTAAGGAAACAAGCAGCACTTACAAGCAATGAGCTCTGGAGTCAGACGTCTGGGTGTATCAGCCCAACCATGCATGCGTGTTCTGCGTATTTATTGTGTGTGTGTGTGTGTCTGATTGAATGCGTACTTCTTTGGGATGTTCTGTAGCAGGCACCTGCACTTTTATGGGACTGACCTCACAGACACACTCTCGCTGCGCTCCAGGATTAGTGCACTCAGTATGTTGTGAGATGGGAAAATGGTCCATCCAGCCTGAAGCAGAACAGCTTGTTTTATTGGCACCATTGTGCAAACAGATTATCTCATTCACTGTTACAGACTCTAGTGTTCTTTTTATGTGATTAAAAAAGCAGTGAGATGCTTCTCAAAAATGTATTGTTATTTCAAGGGCTGTGTAATTAAACTTCAGCCATGTAGCATCGACTCCATTACATTATTTCACAAATGTTTTATTACTTGTCGAAACCGTGTGCCTATAAAATGATACAGAACTCTTGAGCAGCAGCAGTTTGTTCAGATGTTCACGTTTGTTATGCCCTTTGCAGCTAATATAGCCTCAGGTGCTACCCTCAAGAAAAGACGACGTGCAGAAAAGTAAGCTCACTGATTTTTAACTCCACACCTCCAGATTTACAGCAACTCTCACTGCAGCGTAGACTGTATAAAAAAGTTGGATATTTTTTAGTGTGACCTTACACATTGGTTTGTGGAACACATTTTTGAAGAGTCATTTTTGCAGTCGCCATCTTGTTTTTTGGAGCCAGATAGAAGTGACCAGCTTACTAGCTTGGTGAGCAAGGTGCATCAGTTACCCAAATGTTTTGCTGATAATAATGATGGCACTTTTGCTAGGAAAAATTATACTTAAAACAGAATGTACTTACCTGAAAAAGCCAATTTCTTCTCTTACAGCTGAGCTCTGTGTCAGGATTATTTTGTCATGTCACGTTTCTATGTCTAGGTGTGGGTGTTTTTCCGTTCTCCTTGTCATGTCTCCTGTATTGTCTGGTCTCTTTTCCCTGTGTTTTCATGTCTGTCGTTAGTTTCCCTGGTGTGTCTAATTTCCTGATTGTTTTCACCCGTCACTCCTTGTGTGTCTCTCATCAGTGTCAGCCCCGCCCCTGATTGTTCCCACCTGTGTCTAGTTACCCTGTGTTTAAATTCCCCTGTCTCCCAGTGTTCAGTGTCAGTTCGTATTGTCTCTTGCCATGGTCAGGTCAATGCTTTTTTGTGCTCAAGAATAGTTTTGTTCCTCACTACGTGAGCGATTTTCTAGTGATGGCAAAATGAAGCTTTGAATGAAGTGTCGAACCACTTGGACAATTGTGTCGGAAATAGGTTCATTTCTCGAAGCTTCAGTTACAGCGACCTCTCCTGGCGAAGTGCAAGGCTGCAGTGGGTTTAACGTATCTTTGCCTTGAAAAATATTCGATGCACATACACACGAAGACTGAATATCATGTTCTATTTGCAATTAAAGATTTATAATTGTGTGTATTGGGTTATTGAGAAGAGAATAGAGAGTGCTAGACATGCCTTTGGGCGGAGAGGGCCTTTTATCAGTCATTAAAGTTGAAAAGCAATGATTAAAATACATCCATTCCAGGCTTTGAACCAGCTGCACGGAGGACATCGCCGCATCCTGGCCGCCGGCTCTACCCACTGGGCTATCTATTCCTTGAAATAGTAAACTGTTTTTATATTACTGATAATTGTCTTTTTGTTCACAACTTCTCCACATTTCGAAGTGTTTCCCTAGCTAGAACGACCTATCTTTCTTCCTGGCTTGCTCTATAATGATACTACACTTCAAATGCAATACCAACAACAACTCAACAGCAACAACGCAAACTACGACAACAACCCACACATTGCTCATTGTTTAGAGCGGTCATAAAGTGTTGAAGCACTCAAGTTTAAAACTGTTTCAACCTGTCACCTGTCAGAATCAAGACGAGGCAGTGCATTGAATCGCGTGAACCAGTCAAGTGATTAATTCAGGAAACGTGTCACGTGATTTGAAGCAGTTGCTGCTTCGGACGTCATATGTCACGTGATTTGAAGCAAGCTTCAAAGCACTTCTTCTATGGAATAGGAGGTCCAGGTTTGAAGCTCCGTTCGAAGCTTCAGTGTCAAACTGCCATCACTACGATTTTTATTTTGGTCTCATTTGTTGTCATCTCATCCTGAGATTAGTTAGTGACCTTTTTTTGTTCATCGTGTTTATTGGACAAATAAAGTATCTTACCAATACTTTACCTCTGTCTCCCTGTCTGCAATTGGGTCCAACATCCTAAGTGCCTGAGATTGTAACACAACGAACTGACCAGAAATGGACCCAGCAGATGATCCTTTTGAGGAGGAGCTACAACATTTTTCCTTTTATTTGGCATGCTGCTATGATTGGTGGAAGGGAGTGTCCAGTGTTCTGCAGAGGGAGGCCGCTCTGGTAGAGGCGCACCGGTTGGCTATGGAGAAACCAGACTTGGTGAAATTCGTACCTGGCTGGATGTTGAACTTCCTCTGGATGTGTGATTTCCAGCCTGCTGACTGCAGACGTCTCGGTGTGTTCCGTCTGGGGTCAACCCATGCTTCTGCCCCAGTTCCTGCTCCTGTCCAGGAGTCGTTTTCTGGAACTCGTCTGGCTTTTGGAGGTCCACGGAGCCTTCAGGCGGCTTCTAAGAGAAGGAGTCGCAAGTCCAGGCTAGCAGCCCGAGCCCCAAGAGCCATGATTTCGGCTCCAGTGCCGGCCCCAGCAGCCATGGTCCCTGCTCCAGAACCGGACCTTACAGCCATGTTTCCGGCTCCAAAACCGGCCCACACAGCCATGATCCAGGCTTCAGCTCCGGACCTTACAGCCATGTTTCCGGCTCCAGAACTGGATCTTACAGCCATGTTTCCGGCTCTAGAACCGGCCCATGCAGCCATGGTCCCTGCACCAGAGTTGGTCCATACAGCCATGGTTCCGGCCCCAGTTCCAGCCATGGTTCCGGCTCAAGTACCGGCCCCAGCAGTCATGGTCCCGACTCCATCACCTCGTCTCCTGCTGGCTCTCCAGCCGACGCCAGCTCCTCGTGTCCTGTCGGCGTACCGGCCGACTCCAGCACCTCGTCTCCTGTTGGCTCTCCAGCCGACGCCAGCTCCCCGTGTCCTGTCGGCGTACCAACCGACACCCCTCCAGTCTCCTCTCAAGTCCCTTCTCGAGTCCCCTCTCAAGTCTCCTCTCCAGTTCCCTCTCCGGTTCCCTCTCGAGTTCCCTCTCCGGTCCCCTCTCGAGTTCCCTCTCAGGTCCCCTCTCCAGTCCCCTCTCCAGTCCCCTCTCAAGTTCCTACCCGAGTTCCCTCTCAAGTTTCCTCTCAAATCCCCTCTCGAGTCCCCTCTCGGGTCCCCTCTCCAGTCCCATCTCGAGTCCCCTCTCGAGTCACCTCTCAAGTTCCTACCTGAGTCCCCTCTCAAATCCCTCCCCAGTTCCCTCTCCAGTTCCCTCTCCAGTTCCCTCTCGAGTCAACTCTCGAGTCACCTCTCAAGTTCCCTCTCGGGTTCCCTCTAGAGCCCTCTCTCGAGTCCCCTCTCGAGTCCCCTTTCAAGTCACCCCTCCAGTCCCCTCTCGAGTCCCCTCTCAAGTCTCCTCTCCAGTTCCCTCTCGGGTCTCTTCTCAAGTTCCTGCTTTATCATCTATTTCAATTTCAATTTGACCATCATTTACTGTATGAACATTATTCTGTATTTAATGTCACAATTTAATTTTAGACCATAATACATAGTATATAACAATTCTTGATAATAAATCTAGATATAAGTCAGGTTTCTTTTTTTCATATAGTCTTCTATATATTCAGGAGGTTTCGAGTATTTGAACTCGCCAAGAGCTGTAAACAGACTTTAAAGTGCAACATCAGTTTCCCTTCAATAGTAGTACAGCATGGCCTTATTAGCCTTTTACAGTGATTATGCATTTGATTACATTCACCATTGTTTTCATAATTGGAAAAACTTTAATAGGAGTGTTTGTCATGAACACATGCCCTACAGCAACCACTGGGGACCAATCACTGCAATTCAAAATTCCATTATGAGGGAAAGGAAATTAATTGCTGGAATCTCATGGGAATTAAACAATTTAAAAAAAAAGGTCCAGATACGCTTTGGAAATAACTAAGATTTTAAACAAAGAAATTAAGCATTTCTTTATTTTATTTGAAAATAGGAGCATTTGTTTTGTCATGCATGCTCAGGTAAAGAAAGTATATTAGTCTACTCAATTGAGCGTAATTAATACAGAGTTTTTAATTAGGCATGGTTTTCTTTGTTAGGATTTGTCCATTGCATTTGCATATTACAACACAGTACAACACTGCAGTGGTGTGTTGATTTTCATTTGTAAGCATTCCCCAAGGCTATCATTTGGTGTGCGTTTCCTTTTCAGATGTCAGGCTGTGTCTCAGTGGATCAGAGGGGCAGCGGTGGCATGTTCTCCTGCTCTGTTTCACCCTGAGCTGTGGCACCTGGACATTACACTGCATCCTTTCAGCCCATCTGCCTTTCTATTTCTTCAACCTTAATCTTTTATCCAACTCTAGTTTCTCCCCCTGTCTGCGCCCTTTCTTCCCCTGCGTCTCTCCTCTTCCTCCGGTTGTTTGGGACTCTTTCAGTTCCCAACGTGGCTGTCTTCCATCTGACAGCCTCAGAATGGAAACAAAAGAGATGTAGAAGATGGAGGCGGAGAGATAAAACAGCAAAAAGCCAAGTGAAGTCATACTTTCGGCCTCGCTGCTTTTTTCACCCGACTCACTTACTTTGCTGTCCTCTCTTTTGCTTAATGTTTGAAAGAGCTTTTATTCCACACATTCTCTGCACCCTCATGAATAACACATGAGCATCAGCAGCAAACTCTTACCCTATTGCTTTATCCCTACCCCATTTTGCTCTCTCTCTCTCTCTCTCTCTCTCTCTCTCTCTCTCTCTCTCTCTCTCACACACACACACACACACACACACACACACACACACACACACACACACTCACACACACTACACACACACACACACACACACACACACATGGATAAACGCGGTTATACACACTTCACTCACAGATGGCCTGGCCCAGGTCATTTCCTCTGTGGATGGAGGATAACTGGATTTAACAGTATGTTATGTTCTGTTGTTGTTCTGACAGATCTGTTTTTAGACAAAAGGCAAAAACACAACCAGCTAATATACTGTACTGTGTGTGTGTGTGTGTGTGTGTGTGTGTGTGTGTGTGTGTGTGTGTGTGTGTGTGTGTGTGTGTGTGTGTGTGTGTGTGTGTGTGTGTGTGTGTGTGTGTGTGTGTGTGTGTGTGTGTGTGTGTGTGTGTGTGTGTGCAAATCAGATGCCCTGCTGATGATACACACAGTTCCATAATAGTTGTAGTATTTAATAGCATATCAACCACCTTGTGGCAGTGTAATGTTTAGTTAATGTGTTTAGCAGATTATTCCATTATGACCCTCCGTGTTTTGTGGAGAAGTCATAATGGTGTTATTTCTCATTTATGTCACTGTGTGGTTACAATTGTTCCTGATTTATGACGCACACAGTCATCCATGCACATTATATTGCAAAAAAGCTATTTCCCCATCATGTCTGATAGAGTTTCCCGTGAAACTGCCGGCGTTGTTTAAAAGTTTAAATGTCATTTTGTTGAAAATGTTTCAGCCTCTGAAAAGTAAATGCCCTACATGCTTTTGGAAATGAATGAATAAAGTTATGCTTGTATCCATCAAATTAAAAGAGAAGTATGTGGTGGCGGTGTTTTTGTAGACAGAAGTAATGTTTTGGCTAGAATGTTGGATTACATGTCAAGTACCCAAGGATTGCATGACAGCTATCTCTCCTGCTTTTTAAAGATACACATATACACAAACTTGGAGGGAGAAAGTAACATCTAGTTAAAGCTGACTGTTAGATTCAGCTTTTAGCAGGTGTGTGTTTCTAAATATGTGTGTGTGGTAGATCTAGGTCTGCCTGTGGTTGTACGGAAATAACCAAGTTGGCCAATTAACTGAGCGTGAAGTCATCAGCCCACACAACCCGATGCAATTTTATGCTTCAAAATAAACACATGCATGCATACACATACACCTCTCCAAACTAAACAAACCATTAAAGTTAACTATCCTTCCCCAGGGTGTCCTCTGTCGGGAGGTGCTGAAACATAACATATTTCATGTTTTTGACTTAAGCTGTCAGTCAGCTGCCAGCTTTCCTGTAAGCTGCACCGTTCCACTCTGAGATCATGAATCAGCTGACAGGCAGGGAGACACAAAGACAGACAGCCCTGCGCTGCTGGAGATTTGTCTCTTTTATCATTCAAACAGGAAAGGTGGCATGCTGTGAGAAGCTAATTTAGACATCGTAACGTCACCGCTTAGAATCAGTTTAGCTGTAATTAGAGGGGAGGACGGCAGTTATCACAGTTCCGCACCCTTTGTTATGTGCATGACATGGCTCGATGGATGCTCAAGAAATGACCTGTCCTATTCAGGGACGTTGTGTGCCAGGTGGAGACAGGACTAGTTGAATTCAGATTGATTACTATTTGTCCTCTGTGCACCTGCTTAAACACGTACACACTCACATGTAGCAGTGGATGAATTCCCAGTGCTGTGTTTGAACTGCATTACAAATGCATACGTAGTGTTTAGAGTGGCACAGAGCTCCTTTCATATGGAGATGCGTCTGACGAGGCCACGCTTCGACCTGCCACCTCCGATCTGGTTCAGCATTACACCCACAGCTGCCCCCTCTGACTTCAATATATCTCTTATCCTTCCTCTCGTCCTTCTTTTACTTTTAATTTCAAGCTTCTGTACACAGTTTTTTTACAGTACACTATGTTGAAATGTTTAGTAGATTGGGATATTAGGGAATATTCTCATTTATTCTGTATATTTCATAGTGTTTAGACACTTCTCTGAATATACATATTTTTTACTGAGAAAAATGTAAATTTTGTTTTTATTTTGTTCTTTATTTTATTTTTATTTTTATTCTTTTTTTAATACATGTTGTACTTCTTGTAGACTGACTGTCAAAATGCTGCTGTGACAAAACAATTTCCCAACTTGCGATAAATGAAGTATATATCTATCCATCTATCTTCTACGTCTTCTTACTCTGTGTCCGCTACATATTATAATAATAACTCTTTACAATATGCATTGCAGAGCAACTTCTAATAATAGTGATGACATTGATGCTGTCCTAGGTGTTTGCCTTTGTTGTTAGCCAAGATACTAAATGAATGATTCTGAATGCGGGGACTGTGAATAGAGGCGTGTGTTGACGGACTGAAATGTAAATGCATGGCAGAGAGAAAATGAGAAGAAAAGAACTCCCAGATAGCAGGGCCACCGCGTTTCTCTATCTGCCAGGAGATAAATATGATGGAGTTGAATGTCTGGGAGGCTCATTGTTTGGCTACCATGGGAGGTGTAGGAGACTCATCATGTATGTCAGCGTGTGTGTGTGTGTAGGTGCTAATTATATGCACGCTCCAGTCTGATTGTCAGTCTGACGTGCGCTCACCTTTGTCTGAGGGAGGAGCGGGGGAGGAAGGAGGGGAGAGGAGGAGAGCAGCGGGAGCGTGAGATAGACACAGATTTGGAAGAAGTTTAAGAGGAAGCAGGGGGCTCTGATCAAGCTTTTGTCAGCAATGTGTGTGTGTATTTTCTGTATGTGTGTGTTTGACAGGAGGGGAAGAAGCCTTGCCACGACAATATATCCGTTGCTTAGCAAGTGCAGTCTGACCTGCCACACTCTTCCCCCACCTGCATCTTTTTCTCTTTTAGCTATTCCATCTCTCCCCGTCTGCCAAACAAAGGCAAGGAAGTCTGTTCCCACTGATGTAAGGCTGAACAAAGACACAGGATGAAACGCTCCTCCGTCGTAGCATTGCCTTTTATGTGCACACCACTTCAAAACACTTTTCTTTTCACTTTCGTGGCACTGCCATCACCGAATATTGTTTTAACTGCCATATGTATTCTATTTATATATATATATATTGTATGTATGTAGGTCACTGCTGATGTATGTGCTACGTTTTCTGAGATTGCCAATTTGACTTTTATTTGACGTTTCCACGGTCTAAAACAGGAAGACCTACAGAACATAGAGAATCGATACATGTATATATTTACCTTCTTAACTTCCGCCCCACCCAACACACACAAGAACACGGCAAGGCAAGGCACGTTTATTTATTTGGCGCTTTTCAGCACGCGATTCAAAGTGCTTTACAAAACAAATTAAAATACTTTTTAGGAATAAATACAGTAAAAACACATTTTACAACAGGTACATTATACAATGCTAAGATAATAAAATAATAAAAAATAAACACCACAGGTATACAATACATGTTTAAATGGCATCCTGCAGTGCGAATATGTGCAGCTCAATTAAAAGCAGCGGCAAAGAGATGTGTTTTTAGTCTCGATTTAAAAATAGTAAGCGTTTCTGCGGACGTGCATGAGTTGGGAAGTTTGTTTCAGAGTGTCGGGGCATAATAGCTAATTGCTGCCTCTCCATGTTTTGTTGTTACTCTCAGAACCGATAGCAGACCCGCCCCAGAAGACCTGAGGCACCTTGATGGCTCGTAATTATGTAGGAGATCAACAATATACTTTGGTTCTAAACCATGTAATGATTTAAAAACTAGCAATAGTACTTTAAAATCAATTATTTTGCCGACTGGAAGCCAATGTAAAGATTTCAGAACCGGACTGATGTGATCCACTCTTTTAATGTTAGTGAGAACACACGCAAACTCTCATAAAGATCAGCCATTGATCTTCTCTTTCTCCCCTGCCTGGGCAATTATCTCCCTAATTATTCAGAATCCATCTTCTGCTCAGAGAAGGCCATCAACCAAGGAAACTAGGTGTGTGTGTGTGTGTGTGTGTGTGTGTGTGTGTGTGTGTGTGTGTGTGTGTGTGTGTATCTGCATGTGTGTGAGGATGTGTTGCAGGGTGGGACAGAAATTGTTTCCCTAATTGCTTTCAAAAGACTGCTCCCGTTGACATTTGCTAGCACCCTGAAAACTGCCGCCTGCAGTGTAAATCAGGCACCAGTGGATGCACCGGCCTCCTTGCTTGACATGTACACACTCACACACATGCAAACACACACAGGACCACCACATGGACAATATGTCAAACCTGTCATATTTAGAGAGCCATTAAGGAAGAGTCAGCACCCCGGCTCTTATTAATGATGTCACTGTGGACAGTATGTCGTATTAATGATGTCACAGCAAGCAGTGAGTTACAGCAGCGGGCCTTCATCAGCCTGCGTGTAGGAGTGTGTGTGTAGATGTGAGTGTGTGTGTGTAGAGGGGATATAAGAGGGGTGGAGGACTGCTTCATTTGTAACACGGTCCGACCTTGATGCCTGGGAATGAACAATGGGGGAAGGGAGGAGAGTCAGGAGGAGGAGGAGGAGGAGGAGGAGGAGGAGGAGGGACAGAGAGGTGTAACATCTCTTTGTCATCACTCCTCTCCTGTGGTTTTCCACTCGGCCCTGACGGTTTGCTCGACAGTGCTTATGGTAGCGCATCCTCGCTTTGTGTGCATGTTTTGGAGCCGCTGTCCTTTGAATTCCCTGCGCAGTGTATGTGTCTGAGTGTGTGTATACAGGCTCAGACACCAGAACAACACCGGAACATTCCTGTGGCCTGACCGGGATTACACCATGCAGTCATGCAGAGAGAGAGGGAAGGACAGAATAAAGAAAAGTATGAGAGAGTTGACTTTAAACAGAGGGTGTGAATAAAGGAGAGTGTTACCTTTTGCTGCATTACGGGGATGCTTCGGGTGCATCAATAAAAGCTGAGGTGAAAAGGCTCTATTAAATGATTAGAACCGTCGCAAAAGTGGTTTTATTGGATATTCTTACCTCTAAAAGCTGATGTCAGAGCTTTACGTGAAGCTGATGTCAGTTCAGAGGAGTTTAGAGAGGAGAGAGGTCAGGTCACAGTGTGTGTGTGTGTGTGTGTGCATGTGTGGTTATGTGCACATAGGTGCTGACTGCATGGTTCCACGACACGCCAAGGTTGGGTTAGTGTGAACAAACACAATTTACAGTGATTTATGCTTTGACTCAGGAGTACAAGGTTACAGGGAGGACTTTCTTTTGTGGCTTTGTACAAGCTGGACAATAGATGTGTTTGCATTCATTCTTTCTCGTCCTTCCTATCCACTCTGTCTCACCTCGCTTTTCTTTTAGCCGGTTTCATAAAAATGCAATATCCTTCGTTTGAGGTAGAAATAATGTTGCCGCTGCGTGCGTGCGTGTGTGTGTGTGTGTGTGTGTCTGAGAGAAATGATGCTCTTCCTACTGTGTATACTCTGCTCTGTGTGATTGCCTCGCTGCGGCCCAGAAACCCTACTGGCAAAAGTATTAGCATCTGGAAAACTGTGTATGCGTGTTAGCATGTGTGTGTGTGTGTGTGTGTGTGTGTGTGTGTGTGTGTGTGAGTGTCCTGCAGCCTCAGACTAATGATGTTTTTGACCCTCTCTTTGTCTTGAAACAAAGAGGTGCTCGTGGCCATCACACACATAATAGACATGCTTTCCCAGTGCGGTCTATGAGTGTGTAATATGTGTGTATGTGTCTTTGCCAGCTGCGTCCATATTGAGGACTCTTCATTGAGATGCATTGAAATTATTTGGGATGTGTGTGTCTGAAGCGGCTCTTCAAACAGCCCCAGCCCTCGTCCAATCACCTCTACTTAAGCATGTGTGTGTTAATGCATGAAACTACTCGGTAATCTCCATAAGTGAGGACTTAAGAGTGCACATGCATTTTTAAGTAATTATCTCCATTGGTCAATGTGGCCTTGGTCTGCCTAAAAACGCACACACGTACAAACATCACCTTCATGGAGGTGGGTATATACGCTTCAATTATCACCAAAGTCCCTGTGTGTGGTGCTCACACAAACCAGAGCTGAAAATATCCCAGCAAACAGCTGTGGACAAACAGAGATGTGGACACACTTCCAGTCTCATTCACACATTTAGTGACCCCAGCAACAAACACACAAGCATCATTACACAAATGCAGATTTACACACAAACAAACACGCACACTAGCTGACAGTTAGGTAAATACAGCTATACCTAACATCAGATATGACTTGCTGATCAGGTGTCAGGCAGTCCACCGACCCTGCACTCCGTCAAGGTTAAATAATATGAGTAAAATAAAGACAATTCATTCTGTAAAACTGTTGGGGACTTAAAGGGCCCATGTCATGCTTTTCCGGTTATTACCCGTCTCCTTGTGTGTTAGGAAGGTTTGTATGCATGTCAACGGTCTGCAGAGTCACAAACCCTCAAAGTACACCTGTAGCGACTAGCGAGTAAAACTCTAACACAGAAAAGACCTGTCTACGCTGCCCCAGAGCGCCTCGTTGGACATTTCTCATTTTCCATTGTTTGCTTCCTGGGTTCTGTGACGTGTGAATACCCAAATCAACAACAAATGGACCAATCCGCGGTGCACCTCACACACCAGGATCCCTTGACTAACTAACAGGGAGTCCCTGAATGCTGAATGTAAAAGACGAATAGGGATCGCGGAGAAATGCTCTCCGCAGACCCATTCTCACAGCGTTAGAAACATTTTTCTTACTCAATATCAAGCCACACTTATTGTTTTTACTTCGAAGTGTCTGTGTGTGCTCAGGATCAATCATCATCAATCAATCAATCAATCAATCAATCAATGTTTATTTATATAGCCCAATATCACAAATGTTACATTTGTCTCAGTGGTCTTCACAGGGTGTACAGAATATCAGTACGACAATACGACACCCTCTGTCCTTAGACCCTCTGTCCTTAGACCCTCTGTCTTAGACCCTCACATCGTACAAGGAAAAACTTCCAAAGAAAACCCAGTTTAAAGGGAAAAATGGGAGAAACCTCAGGGAGAGCAACAGAGGAGGGATCCCTCTCCCAGGACGGACAGACGTGCAATAGATGCCGTGTGTAAATTGAAAAGATAATACATTTGCAACATAGGTAGTCCAAATGTTTGGAAATGCATGTGTGTATAATAGGAAGATGAATCCATGAGGATATCCATCCAGGACCGATGATCCAGGACCACAGCCACGACTCAAGATCCAGCGCTCGCGATCCAGGACACAGGACCGCAGGATCAGCCACGACTCCGGATCCCGGCGTACATAGACACCAAAAAGATACAGCTTGTTCTCGCTGTATCGCCAACCCGGAAGCCTGTCCGCTCCTCGCAGCAACGAGCCTCGCAACGTCCCGACCAATCAGAGCACACTGGGCTCACATGGAGGGGGGGGGGCAGGAGCTCCAACAAGCAGTTTAGGACAGAGTGAATACACGTACTTTACAGAGATGCTGTTTGAGAAACCAATGGAAAATTGCATTTAAATGTATTCTAGTAGACCTCAACAATGGAAATATGATCAGTAGAAATGGCCATGACATGAGACCTTTAAGACTAAACTGTCTCAATCCATTTCACAATCTTAATCAAGCAAATATTAACAACTAGTAATTCCTCAATCAATTCTAGTAACCACACTTTTATCTAACAATAATGGGAGGACTTTAATTCCCATAGTTTGTCGTCAATTATGTTAACTCTCAAAACTCTCATCCCTTAGTCAAACCAAGCTTATACATCTTACCATTTGTAAAATAAAAAATACCATTTATTATCCACAGCCTTTGAGGGGACTCAGATGTATTCATAATTTGATCAACCTGTACAACTTCCTCTGGATTAATATGACTGAAAGTAGCTCTAATATTGAGGAGTACACTATTATTGTATCCTGGACTCTATAAATATTCCTATTCAAGACTGCCAGACAAGGTTCGCACACTTCAAAAAGATTGATAGTGTTATTTTGGTATTTGGCTTTCCAGCACATTTCTTGGCTGGGTCAATCCCCTAAAACTGTTACACGCGGATCAAAAGAGCTGACGTTGACACATTGATGATCTCAGCCTTGAGTTGTGAGTCTAAAGGCAGTTCTTCATCCAACCCTTTCTATCAGAGCTGCAAAGCTTGCCATATCATCTTTTTAAATAAAGCAAACCGAAGACTCCAGGGTTTGTTTTACCCTCATTAAGAAATGCATGTA
This sequence comes from Champsocephalus esox, assembly GCA_036324585.1. NCBI lineage: Eukaryota > Metazoa > Chordata > Actinopteri > Perciformes > Channichthyidae > Champsocephalus > Champsocephalus esox. The sequence goes on along the minus strand of CM070487.1, from coordinate 34,037,321 downwards.
TGCTTCAGAAATTCCCCATGTATTGGAAGTTGCAGAGTTGTGGATGATGGAGCTCTGTTGGGTGCTGGTTTGGTGCCACTGGGTGCAAGAGTTTCTAAAGCACATATAATCCCACTGACACACACACTGCTGCGTACACTATTGGGTAGCGAGGGTTATCTTTCGTTGCAGATGGAGACTAGTCGCCAGCCCCTAAAGAAACTATATAAACTTAATCTCTGCTTTCTCTCTCTCTCTCTCTCTCTCTCTCTCTCTCTCTCTCTCTCTCTCTCTCTCTCTCTCTCCTCTCTCCTCTCTCTCTCTCTCTCTCTCTCTCTCTCTCTCTTTTCCTCCCTCGATCTGCTGGGGTTGACAGAGGACAGAATGTGTTGCTGAGTGCTGGACTTCAGTAATTGTTCAGAAATCGTGTGTGTGTGTCTATATGTGTAGTCAGGGATAGCTATGGGAAAGGATTAGGACAGCTTTAGACAGGCTTTGTTTAATAAGCAACACAACGGCTGCTCCGGATGGGAAACCACCCAACTCCAAACACACACACACACACACACACACACACACACACACACACACACACACACACACACTAAAACACCACAAGCAACACAGGAAATATACTGACCCTTGGTTTTGTTACGGTTGAATCTGGGCTATGGTTAAGTGTGCTGTATTTTTGTGTGTGAGGGTGTGAGTGAGTGTGTGTGTGTGGAGTGTGTGTGTGTGTGTGTGTGTGTGTGTGTGTGTGTGTGTGTGTGTGTTTTGGGGTTCTGTTCCAGGGATTGGGGTCCCTGGCTGTGGTAATGGGACCGATGGAGCTGAAAGCGAGGGATGAACTGGGGATAAGGGATGGATAAATGAAAGGATGGAACTGTGCACATTGCCCAAGGAGCTCTGCAGTGATTGGCTCAGTGACCGCATGTGTGTGTCTTTGTGTGTGTCTTTTTGTGTGTGTGTGTGTATGCGTTGCTATGTGAGTATGTATCCCTGCAGATGTGAACAGCTTAGCTATTTTCTCAGCGGACCAATTAAATGAAGGGAGTTTGGTCCCCATGTGTGAAAGCCTCCTTCTGGTAATAGGAGCTTGATTAGTGGGTGTATTAACTGTGTTTTATGCGGATGTGTGCATGTGCATGTGTGTGTACGCTGGGTGTGGAAGAGAGAGATTAGACTTGGCTTCCAGTGATTTGTGTGGGTATATGTGTATGTTTGAGCCTCAGTCGTGAAGTGATGCTAATTCAGCTAAGGCAGCCCCAAAGAGGAAAATCCAAATCCCATCCCTCTACTTAATGTAATGCAAATGGATTCCTACTTTGTGGTTCATAACAGAGATTTACCCATCAGAACATTGTTCTGCAACTAGGTCAGCGGGATAAGACAGACAGAGATTTGGAGCTAAAGGCGAAGAAACACTTATCGTGTATTCCTTCCAACAGCATCTTTATCCAACAAAGGCGTGATGTTAGAACCACTAACCTCAGTAATGGAGAGAGATGATGAAAGTGTGATGGGGCGAGCGGGAAAAAGGGAAGGAGGAGAAGAAAAAGCTAAAGATGGAGAGAGGGCAAGAGGAGTGAGGTGAGGCCTGCTTCTGAGCACCACTCCTGGGAGCCTAAATGCTTCCTCATCAGTAAACAGTGAATAATTCATCTAGTTACCATAGTGAGCACACACTCACATCCACACACACACACACACCACACACACCACACACACACACACACACACACACACATTTATGCATGTGCGAGGACACACGCACCGACACAGCAAAAATCATATTCAAGTCACAGACAGGTCCAGTGTGGAGCTTTTATTATTCACTAGCTTATGAACTCTGTGGGACCCTTCACTGTTTGACTGGCTGCATGTGTACATGTGTGTGTGTGTGGTGTGTGTGTGTGTGTGTGTGTGTGTGTGTACATGTGTGTGTTTGTGTGTATCCGCGGCATGATGGAGTTTCAGTTTACAGAATAAGGGTGGAAAAGAGGACAGAGAGTGAGGCACGCAACATTCCCCTATCCGTAACCCTGAGGCATACACACACACACACACACACACACACACACGTACACATAAACAGATGATAGAGAGTTGACCGCTCTGGTTTTATCCCAGAAACAAATATACATTCCTCCATTTCCCAGGAACCCCTGTGTATATTACAAACAGACATTTCTCACATATGCATATCCATACACAAACACACCTCTTCCACACACACACACACACACACACACACACACACACACACACACACACACACACACACACACACACACCGTTTTTAATTCATATTTGTCATGAGTAATAGCTGCATGTCTTAGTGGAATGCTGCTGCGTGCCGGAGAATAGAAGAGCAATATTTGATTTCATTTCCATAACTCCAGCCTGTGAATTACTATTATGCTAATGTTGTTGTGGGGCTCAGTGTGCGCCTAGGTGCCAGCCTCAATTTCTTTTGTAGACTGAAAGGAAAACACATCGAAGCACAATAAGCTGCGGAATAATCAATGGTAAACTGTTTACAGAAGCGGCTCCCGTTGTCGCACTTTCTCATTATTTGATCACAGCAGTACCTCACATTTAAAAAACAAATCCAAATATGAAGCAGAGGGCTGTGACATGGTAATTAGGTACAAGAGGAGGAAATGGGTTTCGTCTCTCGGTCATTTCAGTCCTGCATGGGTGTGTGTGTGCTGTTTGAGATGACTGATGTGTCCGACCATAACCTCTGCCCCAGAATGCAATGGACACCTGTCTTCCCAAGATCCTCCAGGACCCTCCCGTTCAATGCAGGCCTGATTTATTAGACCCCAAGGGCTCCCTCTCTCTCTCTCTCCTTCTCTTTCTGTCTCATACTCTTTCTCACTCACTCTCTCTCTAACACACACACTATTCACAGACAGCCCTCAACCTGAAGGGCCATGGAGAGAAAAGAGAGAAATGGCTCCTGTCATTTTTTCTCTTTTAACTGGGGCTCTGCAGCCGACTCTGTCACAAAGCCCCCGAGGGGAGGACATCAAACAAAGGGAAAAACCTTTCACACTTTATTGTCTTTTACCACAGAGAGCTCATATCTTTACTCTGACTCTCTTACTCTGTCTTCCTTTTTTTAAACTCACATATTCATCTTCTTTTCCGTGGCCTCTATACATCTCTTTCTATATCTATATTTTACAACGTCTGACGTTTTGACAATGCCCTTCGAGTGTGCCAACTTGTCAAAAATACAGAAAGGGCACAGAGGGAAATAAGAGGGAGGAGAGAGACTGCAGAGTAGGAGAGATACGGACTTGGAGTTGGACAAGAGAGAATTGGATCTAAGCAGAAGAGGCAGATCAGGTGTTTGAAGAGCGGAGGTGCAGGTAGGAAGCGTCACCGGCACAGAAAGAAAACCTTGTGTAAAAATGCACAAAAAGTACTTCAATCTCCAAATAAAACACAAAACCATTTAAAAGACACTGGAAGAATCACACGTTTTGTATGAATTGCCAAGTTTTATTCATGCTTACATTTTAATGGGCTTGAATATCAACACATAACTTATTTCCGTTTTTTCCTATATGCTCTCACAAGGCCACATTCACTGTAAAGGCTCTTGTGCACTTTCTCTTTCAACTGAAACTAGTGCAGGGGCTGGAGCGTCAATGTTCTCACTGTCATGCAGCATTTTACCAGACATATCTTGAGTTTCCACTTGCAAAGTTTTTAAAAGTATTTCAGTAAAATTAATATTTTATATGCAGGGGTAGCGAGGACAGCAAATTGAGCCGCTAGAGGTTACCAGATATATTTATTTTTCAAGACAAGGAAACATATCCTTTCTGTGATTCCTACAATTACAATCATTACTCAAAAGCAAAAGTAGTTAGTTACATTACTCATTAAATTACTGTTTGTCACCCAACTCTATCACTTGTGCCTTTAATATCATTTGAAACTTTCCATACTCACGGGTCACATCTAATGTATTTAACAATTGTAAACATAAAAAAGACACTATGCTTTAGCAAACACCCAGCTAACGTTAATACACTTTCATTGCACAATCCGGTGGGGTTGATCCTAATGCCAACAGATGAAAGTATTGCAATATTGATATGTTTGCAGTATTATGAACTGGGTGTCTGCGGCCACAATCTGAGTCCTTTTTATGATGGAGTAGTCACACAAATGCAATATTTAGTCAGTGAGCCTGACACTGACTGGTTGTTTTAGGACTTTTTTGACAAGCTAATCTGTTTGAAATATTGCAGGGGAGTAATGTTAGAGCCAGGCACAGCCACAGAGAGCTGTTGGATGAAGAGCTGCAGGCTCCACACCTCCAACCTCTAAGCAACGGTACCAACTACCTTCACTGTCGCAGTCCTGCAGGCTCAGTCCATGTGCAGCATAACATCAAATCGTGGTTGCTTTTAGAATGATCGAAAAAGTTCAATGCATTTTTTTATCAAAACTACTAGGCATAGTTTTTGCTGCCATTGCTATTCTGGGTCTTGTAGAATGAACTAAATGTCCTGTTCCCACCACTCAATAGTGTGTCATGTAAACACTTTAGAGATTCTCAGAAAAAGGAATAGTAATTGTGGTTTAAAACAGGACTATCACTGGATTTGAGTCTTTAGAATTCCCTCTGTAGGACTCTGTAGTCGTATCATCCTGACTGTAGTTGCAGTGTCAGAAACATTTAGGCTGAATCAGTTTCTAAAGATAAGAAAAGGTTTTAGCTGGATATGTTCAGGTTTCTCTTCTAAAACAGACAGAATAAAATATCTGCAAGATATACAGAAATAGAGCAGCTTATTAAACTTTGCTAAGCTTAGTTAATCTTACGTCATGATATTATCATACCAAGTGTTTGGCTTGTGGCAGGAACATATTCATGCTTTTATCAATAATGTAAAATAACTGTCTTTTCCCGGGGAGAATATAATACTGTGAAATTAAAATTTAAAAAAGAGCCCCTTGATGTTTCTCCCAGCTACGCATGCGAGTCTGTGTGTCTTTGCGTGTGAGTGCAAAGTGAGAGAAAAATGAACACACAAGAAACACAGTTGTGTTTTTACTGACAGACTAACAGATCACAAAACATACCAATCAGACGATAAGCCCAACGTGGAGTTACGCACGCACACATGCACACGCACATGCACACCACACACACACACACACACACACACACACACACACACAGTACACACACAAAGTAGGACCAGGGCAGGGGTTAAAACAAATGGCTTGGAGCGACCTTCATCTGCAGTAACTGTTTCCCTGTGGACTTCCTGCCCTTTTCCAGCCGGCAGAATTTCTCTTAAGAGAAGATGCTCGCAGCGTCATTATTTTCATCTTCCATGCAGGAGTGGGAGCCCTTCAGGAAGCAAATGGCTCGACACAGCTGGTATCTTCTGGTCTGAGTTGGGGGTAGGCTAATCAATACCATTGAAGAAGATCAATCCTGCTGTGTGTGTCCCACTGGTTCAACACTGTGTGTATGTATGTGTGTGTCACTTCCCAAGTGGTCATACTGTGTGAGCTGTTATGAGACCTAATGGGAGACCTCATGACGTTGGCCGTTATTATATACATTCTGTCCAAACACTTAGTTTACTGTACAGTGTTATTGGCTGTTGGAGGCTGAACACACACACCGTTTTTGTGACTGTGGTAGCGTGCATTGGTGTGTTTTGTCCTTGAAAACTACACTTTTTTGGTCTGTGTGTATATCTGTGTGTGAGTGCATGTGTAAGAAGGTTACCCAGGTGCACTGCCTGAAGGTTGGTGGGTTAATAGGGAGGGAGGGTGTGTGTGTGTGTGTGTGTGTGTGTGTGTGTGTGTGTGTGTGTGTGTGTGTGTGTGTGTGTGTGTGTGTGTGTTTGAGTGAAGGGATGACAGGGCGTGTCAGGAGGATTCTTCTCCCAAAATCCCAGAACACAAAATAAGGTCAAATTCAAAATATCGTGTCAGAGGGGAAACAAGGAGAAAGAAAGACCTGGAAGGTATTTTTATGTAAATTACGATCATTAGAAATGTTGAATTGAAACAGGACAGTTCAGTTAATATTCTCTTAACAATACATACTTGAGGTTTTGTGAATGTGAAACATTGAAAATCACGCATTTGAAACACTGTTTCCATCGTGTGTTAGTCGGAGTAGCTCTGGTTCAGTCGGAGTACTCCGTATTGACTGAGTGCAATTTTGGCACAGATGCAATCAAATATGAAACACTGTTTTCTCAAAGGTTGAAACCCAATATTTCTCTTACTAAACTATGAATTGTAAAACTTTTCTGTTAAGACATGGCTCTGCTTTTGCTGATATGTTTTCTTACTTTTCCTGATTTTTCAAAACTATTATTTAAAATGTGCTCAACAGCTGCATGAAGGCAGAACCAACGAAAGAGAGAGGTCGAGAGGAAAAGGAGACACACCTCAAATGACAGAGTGAGTGAAATAGAAACGAGACCCTTTACCTCCTCTGCTCCGTTATTCCGTTTAGCCCTCTGGTGATTGAGCGTGTGTGTGTGGGCGTGATTGGGAGCTTGTAAAATAACAGGGAAGCAGTTTCACACACACACACACACACACACACACACACACACACGTGCAGAGGCAATGGTGTCTGAATATTGCTCAACACACAGGCAGTGAGGAAAGCAGGTTAAAGCACATGTGCAAATATTTGATGGTTCCATCTGAATAAGCCATCAGTGGGAATTGTGTGTGACGTGTGTTTCTTTTTAGTTTGAGCAGATGTATGTATTGCGGTACTGAGCTAATGTTTCTCCTCAAGCTTGTTATAAAACATAGAAAAGATCTTGGACCAGATTTTACATCTCGATAAAACATTAATTATAAATCCTTCTCATTTAATTAGCCCTTCTTAATATCAGATTGCAGCAATGCTTCATGCTGATAAATGGACAATCATCAATGTTAATTTCTGTGGTCTTTTGTTAAACCGGAGTGAAATGAGAAAGTCAGACGTTGAAATTAGTCCTGATGGATGACGTCTACTGGAGTTTGATCATGGAGCCATGTGCTACTTTCATTAAACAGGGCTGCGTTCATCTGTCATGCCACAGACACCAAAGAGCATTCTCAGTTCAGTGATGTGGTAAATACATTCTCATTTGTGTACACTCTGTCCCTGCTGGCCAGTTGTTTGTATATTTGTATTCCTGTCTGCCCGCATTCTGATTCAATGTTTACTGCATCACGGTGAATGTTTTATGATGCAAATATGAATTAAAAAACTTTCAAACTTTTACTTTTCATCTCAAGAGGGAACAGTGGCCTAGATTATACTCCCGTTAATCACCACATCTGTTTAGCCACATTTCTATCTCCAGCAGCCAGATTGTTTGCTGAATTAGTTTTGCCCGCTGCCCCCCACCCTTCACCCGGCCTGGGTGGGCCCGCCTGCAGTGTGCCAAGCAGGGTGTCTGTGGCCAGTGATGTGAATTGACATGCTGTTTAAAAATGGATCCATCTAAATTATTCAGTCTGTTATTTTAGTGTCAGCATTCAGTGATGATCTCTGGTTGTCACGGAAACATAGTCCCCTGATCCCGAGGCCACAGCTGAGCCCCCAGAATAAAAAAAGAGAGAAAGAGAAGCACCAGCATGATTATTTCCACTGAGAATGAAATGAAAATAAATACAGTCACACTAAGTCAAAATGTGAACGAATAAAAGTCTTCCTAGAGAGAGACAAAGGCTATTTTTATGTGACCACTAGCGGTGAGACACGGGGGCCGTGAAAATGTTATGTAGTGTGTACAGCCAGTGTGGGTGTACATGAAATATAACACTTTCCTGGAGCTGAAGACATGCAATTCTCTGTCCCACACACACACACACACACGCGCGCACACACACACACACACACACACACACACTGGATGGATGGATCCTGGGCTGTGTCGGCCAGCTTTATGGATCTCCAGTGAGACATGAACACATGGAACAGTCATCAAGCTTCCAGCTGCTGGTGTGGAGTTTCTCTCCATCTCCAACTGTGTGATGAGAGGCTGCATCTGGGGGCTGGCACCTCACGCTGGACTCTTGTGTGCAAAGCAAAATCACTGTTCATTGTCAGGAAGTATGTGCATTTGTCTTATGTCTGTGTACAGTTAACATTTCTTCAGCGATCAGGCTGTTGAGGAACGGCTGCAGGGACAGCTGGGGAATCAGACGGTTATTCTCTCCTCCACCTAAACGCTGGGTTTACACGCTGCCCAAAGCCCAGACACACTGTGCCAAGACGAGTGTGCATATGCCTGCATGATTGCAGGCATATGCACAAAGAACTCTTGCACAGATTGCATCATACATTTCAGGTCATTTCATCATCTGTTAGTTATTTTATTCCTAAGCAATCACCTCAAACAAACAATGATAATTCACTCATTGATTTATTCTGGAAGAGAGGCTCTTGTTTACATTTTTGTTCCTGTTCAGGCGGCTTATTTTTTATATATTATGTTACCGTCTTTTTCAGTTCATGACGCACTCGCTCAGCTGCGTTTTAGGCCCTATTTAGCCAGACGCATTGACAAACTCAGTCCTGTTGAGCCAATGTACATGTTGAGATGCCTGTTGAAGCAGAAACTGTCACAGGGAGGAATTCTTCCTAAATGTTGTGCAGCACTAGAAAGCTAGACTCAGGAGTTTCATTAAAATGTCTCAACTTCTTTCAGTCACATTTACACAAATACATGTTGTACTCATCACTTGAGGTGCTGTGTGCCACCGCCCAGGACAGCAGGGATATGTTAATTCCCGCAGCAGCCATTTGGAGAAACGACGCCTGCTGTCTTCACAGTGTGACTCCAAATCCCAGTTTCCCTATCGTGTGTTATCCTACCTGTCAGCAGATGAGAGCTCCATACACCTGCGGCAGCCTGCGATGGTGTGTCTGTGTGTGTTTGTGTGTGCCAATGAGGATCTTGCTGTGCAAGCATATTCACAGCCAACATTTCTGACAAGCCTAATGAATCTCGGGAGAACCGCTACCTGCCAGCGCTCTCTTGTTCTGTCTTGTCTTCATTGTTCTCTCACTCTGTTTTCTCCCTCTTGTTTTCTTCCCTCCCGCTTCCCCCTCCTTGTTGTTCGTCTGCCTGAACCGACGCTAATTCTCTGAGTGCGGTGGGGCTCGCCTCCATCAGCTAACAAGCCTCCCTTATCTGTTAGGGTTCACATCTTACATATCCCCATTAACTCTTGAGTAAATGGTCCGAGAGAGACCTTGCTTTTATTCATTATGTGGATAAGATGAACTTTTCTCACAACAGTGCCAACCGATGCTTTGGTTCTCAACTTCAGCTGTGTGTGAGAAGAAACCTCCTTCCAGCGAGGACACTTTAATTAGACTTACCCATGCAGTATTAGTAATGCTTCAGCTCCCCTTGTCTATCCCCAATCCATTACCTATGCTTGAGGAGGCCTTGTTAGTTGAACATCGAGTGCTAATTACACAACATTATGATACATAGGCCTCATCTTGCCGTAATCGCAGTAATTAGGGAAGTAAAGTCAGTCTGCAAAAGCAAGGAGGCAGAAGAACCACGCACTGTGGAGAACAAAAGATTTAGATTCACTCCGTCTAGCATGCACCTTACATGTCCTTCAAAATGCACACACTTGCACAGACACACACATACATACATCTCACATGTCAGTTAGAAAGTTGTGACTGCATCGCTGATCTGTTGCCTTGCATGAACTGGGGTGCGGGGGTGGGGGTGCACACACACAGAGCATGAGTAATGAAACGCTTCACACTCATTTGGCTTTTGCACTTCAAATGAGATTGGCACGGTGCAGCGTCTAAAACACAACCATTAGATCTATAATGACTCCACAGCCTACTCCCCGTGGACTGACTGCACACACACATACACACACTCTCTCTCTCTCTCTCTCTCTCTCCTCTCTCTCTCTCTCTCTCCCAGCCCCCCCAAATAGTCCATCTATTATGCATTCCACCCATCTGCCACTCTGTGAGCACTCTATCCCAAGGGGAGGAGAGGGGAAAAGAGGGGGAGGAAAAGAGGGGGAGGCACTCACAGCTGGATATAGGGGGGAGAGAGTGTTTCCATCCACCTGTATCTTAAAAACCTGAAATCGCAACAAACCATCTCAAAATGTTGCAATTGTTTTCACACTGAGTTAAACAATGTGTTGTCTTGATAAGAGCAAGATGTGAGAAGTAGAATAGACCTAAGTTATCATGACGCTAAAGGAGGATGAGAGGACGGGGATGTTCCTCCAAAATGCATCACACAAACACAAATGACATTTTTCCATTCAATTTAGCTAAATGTTTTCTAAATGTTTTCTCAACCAACTCTTTCTTAATTATAACATTTGGTTTAATAACACCTGACTGGGGAATTAGCCCCTTCTAATACGATGACAAACTCGTAAAATGTACCGTTAATTTGTATGTATGGTTTTGGCTCAGATTTGAATGGAAACCTGCCAACACTCCCTCTCTCTGTCTCTCTCTATTCCACACACACACACACACACACACACACACACACACACACACACACACACACACACACACATACACATACACACACACACTCTTTCGCCATCTGTATACCTGTCAAGTTGCGGGCTGCTGGAATGTGAGAGGCTCACCTGTGTTTGGGCTTCCTCCTCACAGACAGGTATGGGCATATGGCTCTGGAGCGTGAGTGATTTATAGATGCCCATACCTTATGTGTGTGTGTGTGTGTGTGTGTGTGTGTGTGTGTGTGTGTGTGTGTGTGTGTGTGTGTGTGTGTGTGTGTGTTTGTGTGTGTGTGTAGGTATGTGTGTGACGTGCTTCGAGGGATTTTGTTTTTACCCCCAGAGGATGGATGTCCCAGCAGGAGATGCCGCTGACCATCTGTAGCCGCAAGACTCTAAATATCTGTGAAGCTTCAGTGTGTGTGTGTGTGTGTGTGTGTGTGTGTGTGTGTGTCGCCATGTGTTTGCATGTGTGGACAACACAGCACATTATCACAGTTACCTGCTTGTGCGTGGTGAGACAGAGACAAAGAACAGCTGTGTGTAATGTGATCAAGTATATTCATAGAAGCAGTGTTCAACAGGAGAACAATTATCAAATGGGCTTAAAAGTGTTTCAGTGTTTTGAAGTTTAGTACAAATAGACGCCTCTTATCCCAAAAGGAGTGTTAATAGAATTACAAGGCGTTGGCTTAGTCAACTCGATGTTAGCAGGCAAATTGAGTGACAAAACAAGTGTCCCTGCAGAGCGAGCTGGAGGCGAGAAGGGATCTGTGTTAATAGCGCGTCTTTGTCTCACAGCTGCCCTGACCCAAACCAAAATGCAACCCCATGATCCTCATCTGCCCTATTACATCCTTCAGCTGTTTCCTTCCACTGCGCTGTGTGTGTGTTTGCCAAGAGACAACAGAGACTCCGTTGTCACAGCGCTGTCTGATGCAGCTGTGTATGCTTCAGATGTTTTTACATAAAGAATGATATGATAGATAAGGGAGAGGAAGAGGGTAAGAGACAATGAGGAGATGGCAGAAAATATTGAGATGGAAAATCATGTTTGAGTGGGTATTGTGTGTTTATGTCAGATGTCTTCACACTTAACTTGATACATTCTTTGTGGACTGATAACTTGTCCATGCAGAACAGGACGTAAAAGCATGTTCAAATACTCCTTTATAAACTACATTCTTACATAGACAGGTGCTTATGAAATGGTGTGTATTCTTGAGATACATCAAAGGTTTTATACATCGTCTTATCTTCAAGGTAACTAGTGATGAAAGGCAAAACATAGTCAAATACATTTCCTTATAATAAGAATGACCTAGTAGTAGTAGTTTTTGTTAGCAGTTCCTTCATATCATGCTCAATTGCAGAACGTTAACATATAACAAAAACACAGTGGTAATATGAAGAGTGAGAATAGAGGAGAGAGTGTGTTTGGAGAACCAGAACAGAAAGCCATGATGACGTGTTTCTATTTTTATCTGTAATGTCATGATAGTATTTAGGCTTTCACATCAGTATCAGTCAATCAATGCATAGCAGCGGGCCGGTCTGGGGGAAAAGAGACTGGGGCTAAGAGTGTAAGGAGAGAAGGATCAATGTGATCATCTCCTCTGGAATCCTCTCCCGAGCTCTCCGACCACACGACATTTCTTTAGCATTTCAAAAGATAAGCTGACCCTGAGAAGATCTCCTGTTCCCCCTCTGACACTTTTTGCCTTGCAGACGCACCGGTAAGCAGCCTCAGTCTCTTCTTTTTGCAGCAGGGAAGTGAATACGCAGACACAGGAGGTCTGATAAGGCCAACTGGAGTGAAACACAACATGAGTTTGGCCGCGGAGTGAAGCAGCCATTAAACAGGCTATTATGGGATAGGGTTTCCACTTGCATTACAAGAGGCATTGATACCTGGATGTTATCTTTCATGTTATCGTCTCACATCAGGAATATAAACACATACTCACACACATACACACCTGCAGTCCCCGCGTACCTTTACTACCATCTGTGAGTAAGGAATGGGGTGTGTGTATGTGTGTGTGTGTGTGTGTGGGTGTGTGCGTGTGCGTGTGTGTGTGTTGTGGTGGCTGGCACTGAGAACGAGTGAGAATAACTGGATATAGTGTGCAGTGGTTGGATGTGAGTGAGTAGCAGTCCAAAGCTCAAGTGCTCGCAGTGTAAACACCAAGGCAGTATCTCAATGTGCACACTTCCTTCTGTTCTTACATTTGCCATTTTGAAGGCAGTACTGCATTCCCACTAAGAGGTACGGTAAAATGCATCACACTATGCGTAAGAGGATGGTGCATTAATAACAGGCACATGGTTGAGCTTTGGTGAACCATGCTGTGAATGGATCTGGCCCTTCCTACATCCAGGACATGGTTAAACCGTACACCCCAGCGTGTGCTCTACGCTCTGCATCGGCCAAACGGCTTGCTGCACCCGCACTGCCAGGGGGACCCAAGTTCCCATCAGCAAAAACACGTGGGTTTGCTATCCGGGCTCCAAAATGGTGGAATGAGCTCCGCATTGAAATCGGGACAGCAGATAGCTTACACATCTTCCGGCGCAGACTGAAAACTCATCTCTTTCGACTCCACTTTGAGCAATAAAATGAAAAACAGAAAAGCTAAATGAAATGTAATGAGAACAAACGAGACTGGGCTCTCTTTTCAGAGTATACGCTCTGTTGTGATTGGTCAGCCGCTAAGAGATGTCCCGCCCCCTAGCATATCACGTACAATTGAACCGCAAGATTAATCGTGATGTCACTCACTATGTTAGTGAAGCAAACCAAGGAGTCCAATGGAGGCATTTCAGGCAGGCGGGAGAATTCTGCCCTGTGTCAGTTTCTAGCCATTTTAGCCTTTGCACACAATTTACCTGCACACAACACTAGCAGGAACACTACACTACAGGAAAGGGAAAACCTAAAAAAGCATAATAGGGCATCTTTAATTAAGCATGTTGTCCTTTTGTTTATGCTCATTAATAAACGTACCGCTATACTGTTAACAAATATGAATTCGTTTTATAGGGTTATATTGAGCAGTCTGCAATGTTTTTGTGCAGAAAAAGATAACCAGTGGAGGCAGAGCAGCTATGTGCTTTGAGAAAATGCTACACTCACACACTGAGCTTGTTCACAGTCTATGACATGGCAGTGTATCCAGAAAAGTATCTCAATTGAAACACATCATAACACTTCTCTGGTTCTCCGAGCTCCCGGCACGGCTTTTGCCGTTAATGAAATTCCGTAAATCACCAAAAGTTGAGTCAGAGCAGCTGGAGCACATCAGAGGAAAAACCTGAAAAAGTGATTCATAAAATACGATCCAGTTTCACCAAAGCTATCTTATTGCCTATTCCCAGGAGAATGCTCAACTCTCACAAAGTTACGTAATGTAATAACACTGATAGAGACACTATTTTCTTTGACCAGGCAGTTTTGCAAAATAGTCAAATAATGTAAGTAAGATTTGTAACGCAGAGATTTGACCACGGTTGCATTACTTGAGTAGTAGTACAGATTATGTCCAGTACTTCAGCTTCTTCTGTGTGTGTGTGTGTGTGTGTGTGTGTGTGTGTGTGTGTGTGTGTGTGTGTGTGTGTTTGCGTGTGTGTGTGTGTGTGTGTGTGTGTGTGTGTGACAGATAAGTAGAGATTTATTACATTACATACATATTGACATTTTTGCAACAATGCAAAACTCTCACCACTTCCACACTCTGACGCACACACACTCATACATGCATACACAGGTGTGCATGGAGTTGTGAGAGCCATTTGTTGAATGATGGGCTGTTTGGAGTCGAAGTGAGGGGGAGGTGGAGAGAGGTAGAAGTGGAGAAGGGAGGCAGAGGTGTGGAGGTGAAGACAAGCTGGACGTCCAGAGACAGACTGTCTTTGTGCCTGAGGCACAGTGTGCGTGTGTGTGTGTGTGTGTGTGTGTGTGTGTGTGTGTGTGTGTGTGTGTGTGTGTGTGTGTGTGTGTGTGTGTGTGTGTGTGTGTGTGAAGGGGGTTGAGATAGATTCAGTGTTCTCTGCTCCCAGGTCTCAGCTGTGGTGTAATTGATTAAATTAATTAGTATGAAATATAGAATTAAACTCCATGAATAGGGTCACATGTTATATAGGCCTTTGTGTGTCCATGTAAGCGGATGTGTGATTAGAATGAAATATGAAATTAGTCATGATGAATAGCACCATATGCACTCGTGTAATTTCATTAACCAATCTGCTTTTTAGAGTGTTGGCATAAATGAAATCTCCACATAGTGTTTACCATCGAGCAGAGAGGTGGCAGGTTGGTCAGAGAAGGAGCATTAAGAGTGAAAATGCTGCTTGTTTATATCCTTCCCTAATATTTGATTTGCAGGATGCATAGCTCGTTGGCAAATTAAGGGGAAACAAGCATAAAATGCCTAAGAAATGTGTTTTGCCTCCATGTGGCATCAATTGAGCTTCATTGATCATTTCACTTCTGCTGAAACATTATTATACGAAAAGATATTCCCTACTCTGAAAGTTATGATGATAGTAATGGAGATGCTGTTAAACACATGAGCCTATCATATATACTCTGGAAAATATCCAGAGAATCAGGTCTGCACATTGTCTGGAGTTTCCCTTTTACACATGTAGAACAGGAGATTGTCCGTTTCAGAATTGTTCTCATTTATGGGGAATACTCAGTTTGCTTTCGGGTATGTGGTGCCTGCCTGTAGCGTGCAGAAGCCCCAGCAGGATGCGTTACACCTCGGTTTGCCATTTGTTTATTGACAACCAAGTCTCTTACCGTTCCTTGAATTAGTTGGAAGGCTTTGGCGTCAGCCCTTAACGACAGACATTCAAAAACGTATTGTCTCTCCCATTGATCATTTTAATGGTGTCTTTGTGTAAACCACCTTTCTACCTCAACCTCAGACGTTTCTAGAAACTAACCCATTAAAATGCCCACATGCTTGCCCTTAATTCTCTAAACAAGAAGCAGCTCTAGACTTAGACTTAGTACTAAGGAGCTGGCAGGGTAAAGTCCGTTTAGTGTCTTGTCGGACACACAGCTCCTCTGGGAAAATGTCAGGATAATTGATGTGTCCCAATGCATGTGTGTATGGGGCTTTAGATGTCACATTGCAATGAGATTTGGTGACTTGGAAACCATGATCTTTTCTGTGTTTTTTATTTAATAATACATAGTAGATAAATAACAAAGATTTCAACCATGGACTCTGTTTCTTGGTCAGCGCCTCAACCCCTAGAACACCAGTGTGTTCACAATAAATATTTTCCCTGGATAAAAGTAGTACAACTTTTATTCTATTATTCCATGAGCATTGTATTGTACAATACTATTTGGGGAACATAACGGATGCGATAACATGCATGCACATTTTCGGAAATGAAATATAAACCAATGCATATTCTCTGTTCCTAGTTTTAATCTGAAAGAAGCTTCAAACTATTGGAAATAGATAAGTAGTGAGGTAGAAAGTACAATATTTGCCTCGAAGGTTTACAAATATTGAAGCATCCGCATTTGTTTGATTCTACATGAATTTATTCAGCTTTTTCCTTTTTTTGTCCCCTGTCTGTTTGTTTACCTCCTCCATGAATACTGTAAAATACAAACTATAAACACACTGAACCAATACACTACAAAACATCATCTGACAGGATTTGGTGACTCACTGACACACATCCTTATGAGTGGAATCAGAAGCTTCTGGCACAAACAGGAAGCTGATACAATCTAATATCAGGGCCTGTTTGAGTAGTATACATCATCTCCTCTGGCCACATTTAGTTTCAAATCGTCATGAGCTAATGACTGTATGTGTTTATTTTACTGACACAATCAGTGGGAACACAACCATGACCAAACGTTTGGCCGGCAGTAAAGTGAGTGTACTGTTATTGAGTCATGAGTGAAACTATCCGGCTATGACACACCGCACATAAAATATCAGCCACAGAGAAGCTCTGTTTGCCGCACAGCAGCCACAGTGACTCACACACACATATATTCACACATATGCACATACTGTACACATGCAAACAAGTTAAGCCGGGGTGGAACACACACATGCACACCTTCAAGACACTTACTCTCTTATACAAGCTGAACATTCATTAAAAAGAAAAAACACTATAGATAGGCACACTTAAATGTGTGATGCTTTCTTTGAAGTCTGTCCAACATAACCTTTTGTTGGAATGATTCATTTAATGTTTTTCAGGTTTTTAAATCGTTGCAATACATAGTTGCATTTTAACAGCCTGCAGAGAGCGGGAATTTATTCATTTGTGAGTTAGGTTGAGAGAACAAGACAAATAGCAAAGGTACGGCCTGTTTTGCATTTATAACTGTGTATGCGTGTCTTGTCATTATCGCCTGCGGGTGTTTACATTGTCTGCTCACCTTCTGCACTTTTGTTCTTTTGACTGTGTGGATTTATGACTGTTACAGTTTGAACGGTTTGGTGTGCGTGGGATATTTCTCGGCTGTTTTGTGTCACAGAGGTGCTCCCTTCACTTTGTGTTCTGGTTTGTTTCTAATATCTGTTGTGCAATTGACAATTGTTGCCAATAAAGTCAAAGTTATGCAAATGTATCTAAGCTAAATCCAAGGAGGATAGGCTGGGTCTGAACTCCTTCAAACTGTCACATAATTATTTTGAAGCCCTAGACTCTAGAGGGTTTAATAAGAAAAGATAAGACAAGCAATCAAGCTAGCCACTCTGTAGCGTATACCAACCAATGAATACAATTTCTCACACAACATTTGCAGCTCATTTGGTCAGTAGATCAAAGACATGTTTGAAGCAGATTAAAATCACAGCACTTAGGGAAAACCCGTCCTGCATTCAGAGTTATAAACAGTATGAAAAGTTACCCATCCATCCATCCATCTTCTCCCGCTTATCCGTGGTCGGCTCGCGGGGGTAGCAGTTCCAGCAGAAAGCCCCAAACTTTCTTTTCCCTGGCGACATCAACCAGCTCTGACTGGGGGATCCCAAGGCGCTCCCAGGCCAGCGAAGAGATATGATCCCTCCACCTGGTCCTAGGTCTACCCCTTGGTCTCTTCCCAGCTGGACGTGCCTGGAACACCTCCCCAGGTGGCATCCTAACTAGGTGCCCGAACCACCTCGGTGAGGAGCGGCTCAACTCCGAGTCCCTCCCTGATGACCGAACTTCTCACCTTATCCCTAAGGGAGACACCAGCCACCCTGCGGAGAAAACCCATCTCGGCCGCTTGTATCCGCGATCTCGTTCTTTCGGTCATGACCCATCGTTCATGACCATAGGTGAGGGTAGGAACGAAAATGGCCCGGTAGACAGAGAGCTTTGCCTTCTGGCTCAGCTCCCTTTTCGTCACAACGGTGCGGTAAAGCGACTGCAGTACCGCTCCCGCTGCTCCGATTCTCCGGCCCATCTCACGCTCCATTGTTCCCTCACTCGAGAACAAGACCCCGAGATACTTGAATTCCTTCACTTGGGGTAAGGACTCATTCCCTACTTGGAGTGGACAGTCCATCGGTTTCCTGCTGAGAACCATGGCCTCAGATTTGGAGGTGCTGATCCTCATCCCAGCCGCTTCACACTCGGTTGCGAACCGATCCAGTGAGTGCTGAAGGTCGCAGACCGATGAAGCCATTAGAACCACATCATCTGCAAAAAGCAGTGGTGCAATCCTTAGTCCACCGAACTGCAGACATGACTACGCCTCGAAAATCCGATCCATGTATATTACAAACAGGATTGGTGCAGGAGGCCAACCCTCACCGGAAATGGGTCCGACTTACTGCCGAGGACCCGGACACAGCTCTCGCTTTGGGAGTACAGAGATTGGATGGCCCTGAGTAGAGACCCACCCTCACCCCATACTCACGCAGCACCTCCCACAGTAACTCGCTGGGAACCCGGTCATACGCCTTCTCCAAGTCTACAAAACACATGTAGACCGGATAAGCGTACTCCCAGGCCCCCTCCAGGATCCTTGCGAGAGTAAAAAGCTGATCCGTCTTTCCACGACCAGGACGGAATCCGCATTGTTCCTCCTCAATCTGAGGTTCGACAATCGGCCTGACCCTCCTTTCGAGTACCTTAGAGTAAACTTTCCCGGGGAGGCTGAGTAGTGTGATGCCTCTGTAATTGGCACACACCCTCTGATCCCCCTTTTTAAAAAGGGCGAACCACCACCCCGGTATGCCACTCCTTCGGTACTGTTTCCGACTTCCATGCAACGTTGATGAGACGTGTCAACCATGACAGTCCCTCAACACCCAGAGCCTTCAGCATTTCCGGGCGGATCTTATCCACCCCCGGGGCTTTGCCACTGTGGAGTTGTTTGACGACCTCAGTGACCTCCCCCCGGGAGATTGGTGTTGATCCCACGTCATACTCCAGCTCTGCCTCTAACATAGAGGGCGGAGTTGTCGGGTTCAGGAGTTCTTCAAAGTGTTCCTTCCAACGCCCTAACACTCCATCAGTTGAGGTCAACAACGTCCCATCCTTACTGTACACAGCTTGGATGGTTCCCTGCTTCCCCCTCCTGAGGTGTCGGACAGTTTTCCAGAACAACTTTGGTGCCGCCCGAAAGTCCTTACCAGGTCTATCCAGAGGCTTCCCCCGCCACTCGACCCAACTCACCACCAGATGGTGATCAGTTGACAACTCCGCCCCTCTCTTTACCCGAGTGTCCAAAACATATGGCCTCAGGTCTGATGATACGATAACGAAATTGATCATGGACTTTCTGCCTAGGGTGCTCTGGTACCACGTACACTTATGAGCATCCTTATGTTCGAACATGGTGTTTGTTATGGCCAATCCATGACTAGCACAGAAGTCCAGTAACAAACCACCACTCCGGTTCAGATCAGGGGGGCCGTTCCTCCCAATCACGCCCCTCCAAGTGTCTCCATCATTGCCCACATGTGCGTTGAAGTCTCCCAGCAAGATTAAAGAGTCCCCTTCAGGAGCCCCATACAGGACTCTTTCCAGGGTCTCCAAGAAGGCCGTATACTCTGAACTGCTGTTGGGTGCATAAGCACACACAACAGTCAGAGTTTTCCCCCCCATAACCCGCAGGCGTATACAGGGAGGCGACCCTCTCGTCCACTGGGGTAAACTCCAAAAACGAAGCACCTAACCGGGGACTTTGAAAAGTTCTCGACGGACCAGACCCGGGCAGAAGCTGAAAAGTTACCCTTTTTACTTTCATTTGAGAAGGTTTTTGAAAAGTAGTTTCAAGATCAAAGTCTGCATGCATCTGAAATAAAATCCAAAAAGTTGTTTGATTTACATTTAAACAATACGTTTTAAAGCTTGTTTGTGTAGAAAAGTTATATATTCACAATGATTGCATTACATTTCACCAGAAACTCTTAAAAACGTAACATGATTATGCATCTGGACATACAACTGGATTATTGTGTCTTGGATACGATATTCTTTTTTTATCATTTTGTTTCAACAAACACAAGAAACAGATTCATGACTGTGTGTTTTATCTGTGGTCACTCCAGTAACAACTATTACAGCTTGTAAAACTGATTTAAATATCCACCTCTCACCGCACCCTTTTGTCTATAACTCCTCCCTTTTCATGCAAAGGTTTTCTTTTGTTATTCAGGTAGACATATTATTATCATTATTATTTTGATGATGATTGTTATTATTATTATTATTGGTAATGGTAGGCTATTATATTAGTATTTAGTAGGAAAGCATATGGTATTATAGAAGCTCTGATTTATGTTGATCAGCTCTCACTTTGCCACATAAAGGACCTTGACCGTAGCATGAGCCTACATTGGAAACCCGTTATTCTACACAGTGATTTAATGGCACCTTACCAACGTTTTACAACTTTTTTTTCTCCGGCCTCTTCATTCGTTTTGTAGACAGATCTCTCAAGAGTGAGTGTGTGTGGGAGAGAGAGAGTGGTGCGAGGCGGGTTTTCCGCCAGCAGGGTTTGGTTGATTCTCTATTGATTTGTTGGAGGAGGAGGAGGAGGAGAAAGTGAAAGGGGAGGAGTGGAGGAGAAACCCCGGCCTGGTGAAGAAGAGTGATGTGATTTGGGACGAGAGGAGAGCACAGAGTGATCTCAATCCGGGCGAAAGTCCGACCGTGAAGGGAGCGCACTTAAATCACGTGGGTGTGTTGAGTTAGTGCCGGGCAAAAAGTAAAACTATCGTCGGAGTGACTTCTCTTGCACTTTGATTTCTTCCTGCCTTTCGACCCCCTCCGCCCTGCATTCCGCGGAGCAGCTGTGTTTTCATGCGCACCCGAGGAGGAGAGGAAGGAGAGCAAAGTGAGGCAGAAGAGGCAGAAGAAGAAGTAGAAGTGAGAAGGCCTGGACACCACCCCTCCTCGCCTTTCGGAAGACTGTCCACTCTCCCCTCCTGGCCCTGCATGGACGGGGATGGGGAGAGCCGGATGCTGTTGCCGCGGGGCTGAGCGCCTCGTCTCCGCGTCTCTGGTGCGCCGCTTCCGGCCACTGCTGCTGCTGATCATCGCTGTCTTCTGCGGTGCTCAACTAGGTAACTAATTGCACTCTATCACTGCAACAAATAGTGTGTCTCTCGCTCGTGGTCGCAGCTAATCTGTCATTTCCTGCACTTTGTTCTCCAGTTTCACACTATAACCACAGTAACATCATGTTTTTTCTCTGTCTGTTGCATTAAGTCTTGATTAGAGATACTTTATTAGTTATTATGCGTGTGTATTCCATGCGGAGCTGATATTTGTGCTGGGCCCAGGGCTGCCTGACAATGGCTCTCTCTCCAGCGGCAGTGCAGCAGTCTGAGCACGGATCGAGTTTCCCCTTCTCTCTCCTGGGCCGTCATTCTCCTGTCTGCCCCTTAATGGCTCATGGAGGAGGGGGAGAGAAGGGAAGATAGGGTGACTATCTCTCCTCATGTCCATATAGCAGATCACAGCTTATACTCAGAGCAATATCAAACAAACCAGGATCCATTAAAGTGTACATCTGATCATACAAAATTAGGATTAGGGCTGAACTGTTGTAAATAAGACTTAATATATTGGGAAATACAGTTAATGTTCAGTTGCATGGTGCACATTAATATAATGCGTCATATGATAGTATTGAAGTGAACGGCACTGCGTTTGAATCTGTGGTTGTTTGTTTTCTAATAATCACCAAAAGCAGAAAATCACACCTCACAATCTTATCCACATGCTGGACAGGAGAAAGAAAAAAACAGAAGAATTTCACAAAAGAAGAATGTGTTCCCTGAAAGTTTACAAGGTGTTTGTTAGGGCTATACTGATACTTAAACATAATATGACTCATTCTTTGTGGCAACAGACTCCATGATTTACTAACCAACTATTTACCACATTGTCTTTTGGTTTCAAATTCATCATCGCAGAGGCATGTTTAATATATAAATCAGTATAATGTCATCTATCAAAAAAACAGCTCTTTTTGGGTGTGTGTGTTGCAGTGTGTGCAGGGGGTCGGCTGCTGTGGCGGCTGTCTGTTGAGCAGTCACACCTCCAGTAATTAGTTTAACACGGCTCAACCAGCGGGACAAAACCGCCTCTGCACGAAGCCTGGTGGGAACACAGAGACCCACTTCACATTAAAGACCCCTATGGCACCTTCTGCTACACATCCGTCACCGGGAAATAATGTGCATTATTGAGTCTGTTGTTTTATTTGTTATAACTTGTGTACATATCAAGATATTTTGACATATTTTACTCCAGCCGTCGGTCCATGTGTCTCTTTAGACGAGGAGGGATTTATTGTTTGCCTCATGCTTGTCAGGTCGAGAAAGAGAAAGAGAGCATGCTGTAGTGAGCTCCTGTAAAGCTTTGTATATTTTAGCTTTGAGGGATGTTTGTGTGAGTTGTGTGATGTGTGTGTGTGAGAGAGAGAGAGTGCACACAACAAGGTGATCAATAAGCACTTCACAAGCCATTCCCTCAGTTGAGAGATGATCCCAGCAGATCTGTCTCTGATTTACGGAGATCAGAGAATTTTGAGTACATCAAACAGGGAGAGAGAATCGCTAAACTGAGCCGGAGAGATTCGGCTGCTGGATCTTTTGACCTCTGTCTGATGGTAGAGAGGCGGCCTCAGGATGTGTGGGAGAGAGAGAGAGAGCAGGGAATCAGACAGAGAGGGCTGAGGGCGAGAGAAGCATAGGGCTGTATCATAACAGTACCGATGGAAGGGAAGGATTTAAGAAACAAATCTGACAACAAATGAGGCTTGAGAGAAAAGAGGAGACCTGGGAGAGGGGGAAGGAGTAAAAAAGACAGGTGGGAGAGATGTGGGCACTGCTGGCTGTTTTATTGTGTCTATATTAGATACTCACCCCAGGGGATGAAATAAACCAAGCCGGCATGTGTTGAACGACTCTCCTGCATCAGCTCCTCACGGGAGGAGATCTTTACACTCTTCTTTACAATACCTTCAAATCACTTCTGTATTCATCTCATCTCTCCACAAATTGCACATTTATATGCATAGATTGGATTTTCTTTTGAAATTACAGCTATGCAGGCTTAGAAAGGACGCTTAAGAGAACGGCTTCACAGGAGAGAGATTAATGGAAAAAATGGTGCTTCATATTAATAATCAGCATGTGGAAATCATCTCTTCTTGCTTGATGGATACCCAGGCAGGCAAAAGTGCAGGGTCAGCTGCTGTGAAACTCCAGTAGATGCTTGTCATCAGAGAGGTTTCAACCTTTATATAAGTCAGCGGTTTGAACCCGAGTCCTTCAGTTACAGTGTCGAGTGTCTGCTACGTCACCCTGCTGGGAAAAATATCAGTGAATGAGTGCTTCTGTGTGTTTTTAGAGCAGCTCATGATTCTGATACCCCTTCGAAAGAGAATAAACCCACTCTGATTAGATTGGGAGCGGTATTTAGGTACTGCTAGGCAGATAGGAAGGAAAAAAGGAGGCTGTTGGTGCGCCAGTCAAAGACACAATGTGTCCTCAGTACTCAGACCGTCTGTACAGTGGTGGTCGGCATGGACGGAAGCTGTGTGTGTGTGTGTGTGTGTTTCTGTGTGTGTGTTTCTGTGGGTTGCTGTCAGTATTTAACATGCAGGAGAGAGATTCTGAAGCGTGGTGCGAGTGGGGGTCCTACCTCTACCTTCATTTCTAAAACTCAGAGCACTGCTGCCCCCAAATGGTGGCGCCCAACTCCGCCATGCCCTGAAATCAAATAAAGGTACAAAGAAAAGCTGGAATGTGCTGTTTGCTTGTGAGTCGATGTGTTACTGGTTGTGAGGTGCTGGAGTCACAAAGAAAAGTGTTGATATCAGTAAACACCATGCACTTTCTGTTTCTTTTTTTAATTGGTCGGCCATTAGGAGATCATACCACCATCTGGAGATCACAGACTGTGTACGTTTAACGGAAGCATAAGCAGCATTCTTTCTAAGAAAGCTATTTGTGTGTGTGTATGTGAGTGTGTGTGTGTGTGTGTGTGTGTGTGTACAGCTGCCCATACACTGCAGAGCCTCTCTCTGGCCTAATCTAATAGTAGCACGCTGTGACTGATGCATTAGGTCTGCTCTCTAATCTCTCCCTCGCTCCTACTCCCTCTCTCTCTCTCTCTGATGATCTATGATATAAAAGGAACGTTTGACCCCTGTTGCATTTGAAAATATAGCAACCGATAAAACATCAGGAACAATTTCAGACCGTGACATTTGTTTCTAATGTGTATACATGGGCAGAATAAAGTCATTAGGATACATTTACTGTGGTGTTCAAAGCTGTAAACAAACGTAAAGTAAAAGCTTTATCTATGAAGGTACATTTCTGGCTTTGTATTTTATTTGGAAAAGCAGGATCATAAATACAATACCCTCTACAAATAACCAATCAAAACCTTTCCCACAGCCTTGACATTATAATTATGAGCGTCTCAAACTAATGGTAGCAGGTTTGTGTACATAGCACACCTTGACGTGTCTTGCTCGCTCCTTTAATACTGTATGTGTTATGTGCTCCTTGTCTTTAGGAGCAGTATTATCTCACTCCTTGTGGGAAAATGTTCTTTATCTTTTCTCTCCGGCTGCTCTTTGCTTTATTATACTTCAGATTTATTACACTCCAGAGCGGCACTACTGATTCATCAAGAGTTTTTACTAGCACAGGGTTCTTTTTTTCAATTTTATTAGGTTGCATTGTTACCGACCGGTAGCATTGATATCACCCAGCCCTCTACAACAACCACAAGTCTGATAATGTGGGTATGTACTAAACTCAGAGGTGGATTTAACTAGAAATGGTGAAAATATAAAATCACAATATTTTAAACCAACTACCATAATATCATTATTGCAATGATATCATAGGGTTGACTATATTGCTTTCAAAATCTTATTTGATAAGATTTTTTTTTAACAATTATCAGTAATTTATCTAATGACTTAATTAGTGAATGGACATTATAGAACAGCTGGAACAGTCCTGTTAGTTCAGAGAATTGTATAACTTTCTGTAAATCAGCGTATAACACCAGAAAAAAAAACATTTATTACGATATTAAAACATCTAGTGTTATACCACCATATTGCCCACCCTAGTTGGAGCTGCTCCTCTGGTTATATTACTGTTATCTGTACTATCTATCACTTTGATAACAATCTCTCCGCTCTTTGTCCTCTCCAGGTCAGTGCCAGGTGGCCACCCCTCATTGCCATATCCAGAAGTGCAACACCGACTTTGTGTCCCTGACCTCTCACCTGTCTCCGGTAGTGGATGGCATTCACACTGAGTTCTGCAAGGCTTTACGTTCATACTCGGCCTGCACCCAGAAGACAGCCAAGTCCTGCCGGGGGGACCTCATCTTCCACGCGGCCATGCTGGGCATCTCCGACCTCATGATCCAGAGGAACTGCTCCAGAGACGGGCCCACGTCCTCCACGCGCCCTGAGGTCCAACACGAGCCCTGCAACTACCACAGTCGCACCCAGCACGCACACACACACTCCCACACACACGCCCACGGCCATGTCCACACTCGGCCTGTCTACCTGTTCTGCGGGCTGTTCGGGGACCCACACCTGAGGACGTTTAAGGACAGCTTCCAGACATGCAAGGTGCAGGGGGCGTGGCCTCTAATCGATAACGACTATCTGTCAGTACAGGTCACTAATGTCCCCGTGGTACCTGGCTCCAGCGCCACAGCAACCAATAAGGTGAGAAGATATATTTTTAATAGAGGAATCAAAGCGAAACAGGCTTTTGGGGTCTACTTTGTTTGTATTAAGACTGAAAGAGTATATTAAGTAAGAGCAGCTGGTGTAATGGAGGTAATTATGTCGGTAAGAGGGACACATTTTTTCAATAATGACCTTTTAAGTTGCTTTTCCTCTGCGTTAGAGTAAGACATCGTATCAATGTGAGGCTGGAAAATACACTTGCTCTCCCTGCTCTAGTTTTCCCTCTCTTTCTGTCTCAATGTCTCTCGCTTCCTTAGACTCAAGAGGTGTGAGGCCAACAGCCCGATCTTGTGACTATCTCTTGTGACTGAGGCAGTGTTGGAAACGTAGTTAACTTGGTTTATGGCTGCATATAGCCTGACCTCTAATAACATGGAATGAGATGTGTGAAAGGACCCACTGTTTACCCATGTGTGTGTTTTCAAGTATTTGTGTGTGTGTTTCATAAGTGCCACTCCTTGCACTCAGCTTAAAGCACTATGCGTGTTAAGAGTCCTTATCCCTTTATGACAAAAAGACACTCACAAACACACACACAGCTAAATGGATGGCGAGCCACACAAGGTGATCTTTGTGGTGTTAAAGAAGCTATGTTGATATTTCCCCGATGATCTACCCTCTCTAGCTTAGTCGATAGCTTTAATTATTAAAACACATACACACCCATGCATACACTTAGTCATGCACACATTGACATAAAAAAAACACACACACACATTAAGCAAATATTAGGGTTGCTACACTGTAGAACTGAAGGTTTGACCTTGTGTCAGAGGTGGGGCAAGTTATTAGTCATGATTATTAGGGACACACACCCTCTCTCTCCACACACCACACACACACACACACACACACACACACCACACACACACACACTCACACTCACACTCACACTCACACTCACACTTAACAGCCCTCCAGGCCTAATGGCCTGCCAGGCCTCATTCCTCACGGCTGTCATGTGAACAAAGCCGCCATTCACCGGAACTATGATGCTAGTGCTAACCGTAATGCTCACACCACACCCTGTACCCACCACTGGCTCTACTTACCACTGAGCCGTGTGTGCGTGTGCGTGTGCGTGTGTGTGTGTGTGTCAGCATGTTTGCATAGCTGTGTCAAATTACAACTTGTTAAAAAGTAATTTAGTAATTTATCAAATGTAGGGTGATGAGAGTCAATAACCTGTGTAATGGGTGAATGTTAATATTTGTGTGCGTGTGATTGTGTGCGGGTATGAGGCAGACAGAGAGAGAAGTGCCTTTTACCTTATCTCTAGTAATCTTTTCCAATTATTCTGGTACTTTTTCTTGATTCATTGATTAATGGTTCAAATGCGTGACTGAAAGACATTCATTTAGATGATAAATCAGTTATATAAGTAGTTGGTGATTAGTTTCTGTCGATTAACTAAGCAATTAATTAGGGCTGCAACTGCTGATTGCGACTGTCAAACAAAGATATTTTATACAAGCAACCCAGGGTTAATAGTTGCCAATTAATTTATTTTCAATTATATAATCAAATAATTAACTGATCTTTGCAGCTCGACATTTCATCTTCATATTGTTATATCTGGAACAAAGTACTAGAATACTGCAGGTCTGCTGAAACTCTTGCTTCTTTCAAATTCAGACTGAAGACTTTTATTGGCATCGCCACCTTGTAATAAATCAAATAACTATTGATATCTGCAAAACAACTTTTATTCTTACTCTATTGTAGCTTTTTATTCTCCTTGCTTTTAAATGACTGTTTTTAAATGTATTTATACACCATACCTTAATGCTTTTAATGTTTGTTTTTTCTGTAAAGCACTTTGAATTGCCTCTTGTTGAGATGTGCTATACGAGCAAACTTGAATTGCCTTGCCTATTGTCTCATCTCCTTACTGTACTTGTGTTTGTCCTAAATGAATTGACTTGTGAACTCTATATCATTCATTGAACCAACTTGAAACTAAAATATCTCTGACTGACCTGATGCTCCTCTCTCTGTCTCTATAGATCACCATCATCTTCAAGCCCTATGAGGGGTGCACAGACCAGAGGGTCTACCAGGCCGTCACAGACAACCTCCCGGCTGCATTTGATGATGGCACGGTGAGCAGCGGAGAGCCCATCCACATGTCTGTCGGTACAAAAGGTGCCACTGGGAAGGTGCGGGCGCTGTGGATCTCTGAGCGCAGTCCGGGGAACCATGTGGAGCTGCACGCCGGCTACATCGGTGTGACTGTGATCGTGCGCCAGCTGGGCCGCTACCTCACCATGGCAGTGCGGATCCCGGAGGAGCTGGCTCAGGCCTATGACTCCACCCAGGACCTGCAGCTCTGCCTGAACGGCTGCCCCGGGGGAGAGCGCATCGACAAGGCGGGGCACCTCCCCCTGCCCCTCTCCCCTCCGCCGCTCGGCCTGCAGCTACGCCATCCCATCTACTCCTCACAGACACAAGCACCCCCCTACGGTGCCGCGCAGGTTTTTAGTGTGGACGGGGCCAAGCAACGCTGCAGGGAGCAGCTAGAGGTGCAGGACATTTACTTCCACTCCTGTGTGTTTGATCTCCTCACCACCGGGGATGCTAACTTCACAGTGGCGGCGTACAGCGCCCAGAAGGACATGGAGAGTCTCCACCCTCACCAGGATAAATGGAGGATCTACCCCCGCAGCTCGGCCCACTCCACCTTACACTCTGATTCTCAACATATCAAACAACTGGCTGTGCTCTTGCTGTGTGTCCTGAGTGTGGCGATGTGAGAGCAAAGCAGGAAGTTTGTTTGTGTGTGCACTAGAGAGAGTTTGGGAAGTTTTTAGCTAAGGCACTGATACTGAGCACTGACGCCTCTCTCATGTAAAGAGGAAACAGCTGGACGGTTACTGGGAACTCGAGTTTTTGGCCAAAAAATACTGGCAACACTAACTTGACATACCTGGCAGAGTCAGCCTACTGGGTAGTAACTCAAGAGTTGTGATGATGGCTTTCACAATCTGTCTTTATCTTTGGATAAGACGCCGGACAATGACACAAACATGTGTGGGAGAATAGAGTGTGTGGATATACACTCCAAACTGTAAATAGCTTGTCTTCAGTGCAGAGTGTAATGGCGTACAGTTGTTTTTGTGTCATTTGTTGTGATTATTCTTTGATACCTCAGACAGAGGATGTTTGTTTTAAACAGAAGCACTTTATTTCGTTTTTTCCTATAAATCCACATCAGTGTTTTTTCCTCTCTCTCTCTCTTGCTGTCCTCCACCAATCCTCAATGGCTCACGTTTTGGAGACCACCTGTAATATAGATTTTGATCATTTCAAAGTACGTCTTTTAAATTCAAGGAGCTGCCATTTTATTGATATCCATAATTCTTCCAGTAGCTGATTTGACTCGGCATCTCATTTTAATGCGAGTCGGTCAATGTGAGTTGTTCTCTTTTGAATGTATTATGAATATTGTCACAGCAAATGCCATCAGTACAATTCTGTTGCTGTTTGAATGTGTTGTTTTTCCTCAGTCCTGATTTCAAATATCTGGAGTGAAAGTTTGTGTGTGTGAAAGTGTGTGTGAGAGTGCCTGTGTTGTTTTTTACCAGTTGGTGACATGCTTGGATGTGCTTGTTTTATTCCCACCATTTTGACAAAAGGCTGTGACAATACGGGCTCATGTATGTTGCTCTTCGTTTCTTTGTCGTGTTAATTTGAGCCAAAGACAGATATTGTATGTTTATGTACAAAGGAGATCATAGCTCACCACCAAACCAGCACCGTTATCTTTGTCACACTCTTCTTTTTTTAAAGTTGCTACTGTAAATTGTTTTTGATGAGCTGATCCTTCCTGGGATAAGTGTAAGATACTGGAGTGTAGAAAAAACACTGCAAACCACACTCGCTGCTGAGACATGTGCTTCAGCAGTGTGTTGTGGGAAATGGATGCCATTTCAAACCTGATAGAAATGTTGGCAATAATCAGCTTAATCTCAGTTCTTGGCAATGTAATCTCTTACATTGCGTGTGAGTGTCAGTTTGGTGAAGAGCGACTGGTCAGTGTTGAAATACTTAACTTATTTATGAACGTAGTGTCCTGTAGAGGAAGTTAAGCTCCATATTCTTGCTGTTGGATAATAATTTAAAAAAATGTCAGATGTGATTGTACTGCCACTTAGTGGTGCTCTGTTGCTATGTCAGTGTGTTACTTAAGGCGCTCAAAAAACAAAAACAGAAAAAAAACATGGAAAAAAAAACTGTGTGCAAGTGTTTTATTTCAAAAACAATAAAGTCAAAATGGTTCAAGTTTACTTCCTGTTTATTAATGTCACAATTGACCAGAACATAAAAAAACAAAACAAGATGCTCATTTTTTTTGTTCATTTGGAAACTTCCAAAAACCTTCAGCTAAGTTTCCCCTTTTTTCATAGTATTTTAAGCATTCAAGGAATTCAGGAAGAAAGATCAGTGAGAACACAAAAAGATCTTCTTACACACACACACACACACACACACAGCATGTGCATTAACCCATCTGTGTGAGGTTAGGCTTTGATCAGATACCAAGATCAGCCTCACAAACAAGATCTGTGCTCAACTGCCACAGTTTGCAACACCTGCGATGTCAATGAGAAAGAGCGCCACAAAAGTAGAATTTGAGACCTGCTACTCCTGTGATCCTGACGTTGGAGGATTTCCCATGTAATCCAAGAGGCTCCCATCCAAAAGTCAGTGTAAACCAAAAGTGTGCTATTCTCAACTTCTTCCAATGCAGAAATGCTCACTTTGCCGACTTCAGTCAAGAAATACTTCCCTTTCTGGGTTGGGTTTCTTTTCAAGGTCACTTGATTTTAACGAAGCTCTCCATTTCAATCATCTGAAAGGT
Source organism: Champsocephalus esox (assembly GCA_036324585.1). Lineage (NCBI taxonomy): Eukaryota > Metazoa > Chordata > Actinopteri > Perciformes > Channichthyidae > Champsocephalus > Champsocephalus esox. The sequence continues at coordinate 34,006,710 of CM070487.1, read as the reverse complement.
TAAATACATTGAACAGTTACATACAATGTTAGTTAAAACACACATTACACAGTATAGGACCACACTATGAATGTGAGTGGAAACCTCTCACCACTTAATAACAGCATAAATGGTCATCAAAGTGTTGAAGACGATGATCTTCATGAGAATCAGCCTCAGAGCCAAGACTACCACTGTATTAGTCCACAGACCAACATCTGTAGAAAAAAACCACACACCAACTAGTGTTAATTTCGTTGACTAAAACTATGACGAAATATGTTCGTCAACGACCTTTTTTTCCATGACGAAAACGAGACGATGACGAGACGGCACCGACGGCAGTAAACAATAACTGTAACGAAATCATCATGCAATATCGTTGACGAAAAGTGACGAGACGAAAATGTAGTTTACTAAATAAAAACTATGACAAAATCTCTCTTTACTTTCGTTGACGAAAAATGAGGAGACAAAATATTATCAAAGATAACGTTACATCTCTGATAGTCAGTTTTTCTCCCAGCAGTTCCATTTCCGGTGCTGCGGCAGAGCAGCAGCTGTTTCTGTGCTGCGCGCGGCGGTACTTTTGAATTACACCGGGCAGCGGCACAATATGAACTGTCAGGAAGACTCGGGTGGTCTAACTAACTCATGGTCTAACTAACCTTATTTAACAGAAAATAAAATGTCAACAACAGGGCTTAGGAGCAGTGGTCGCGTTAAACGAATACCCCCCCCCCGTCAGCGCGAGTGAGTGATAAATGGTGCACTCGACGGGTAATAATGGATTATGACGGAAATGTTACAATCCTGTCAAAATGACTGACAACGAAAAAGTCTAAAGCCACCACTGCTTGGGAGAAAGAAACTATGTGATATTTGGACCCATTTTCGCTACAATGAGGCGGAGAAAAAAAGCGAATGCATTGTTTTATCAGAAGGGAAGCAATGTGGCCATAACACAGCTGGTAAAAACACCACACACCTGAGCAGATACTCTCTGCAGAGCTGCTTAATCATTCAACCTGTGGTTTTCATCAAATAAGGACAAGATAATCTTATTTATTTATATACTAAAATGACAAATTATTGGTTTTAGCTAGTTTGACTGAAATGTTCTATATAATTTGATGACTAAAAAAGACTCAACAGTTTCCATTGACACAAAGTAGACTAAAATAATTAGTTTTCTTTGACTAAAATAAGACTAAAATGCTCAGACTTTTAGTCGACTAAAACTTGACTAAATAAAAACAGGATGAAGGTGACTAAATATGACTAAAACTAAAAAGGAAATTTAACACAGGACTAAGACTAAAACTAAATTAAAAAATAGCTGACGAAATTAACACTAACACCAACATAACAAACAACATCTGTATGACCCAGAAGGTTTCTTTTTTAAATAGTGGCACACCTTTACCTTCTGTTTCTTCACGTTCATAACAGCTGTTGTTTTTGTGATCTAAAATTATAAAAAAAGAATTACCTTTGTAAATCAAAAAGTAGCTTTTATTTGTGAGTAGAAATTACACACACCGATGTGTAGTCCTACCTGATGAGTGGTGTCTCCTGGGGACTTTTGGGTGACGTCTGTGACTCGCAGAGCAGCTGTACGATGGCCAGTCACCGGTCGCCACAGTGATGATTGCCACAGCGCTGCTTCCACGATGCTTCCTGTTAACCGCCATGCTGTATGGGGAGCTGGAGACCTGGCCTTCTGATGGTGACCTCCAGCTGACCTCTAGGTGCCCTCTCCTGAAGTCGCTCACCATACAGACCAGCAGGGTCCAGCCCAACCTCTCCCCCGACAGGTGGACCGGAGGGGCCAGAGATGCCAGCACATCACACTTTACTCCTCCTTGAAGATGACATACATGAAGAGGATATTAGAATGAAAAAAAAGGATCTTGGTTGGTGACTATCCGACTGAAGGTGATGCCTTGGTTCAAACACAACAAGGCAATGATGTAGAAAAAGTGTATTAAGTAATTGTAGATATGCTGCAATTTGTTTAAACAAACAACAAACAACTTTGCTGTTTTCTCATGGGAACAGAATTTCAAACATGAACATCAATATAACATCACACACCACATCTTACATATTAAAGTATATTTAAATCCTCCATGCATATATCATTTTTGCCATAAAAGACTGCCAAATATTTTAGCTAGTTATTTTTGTGCTGAAATCTTAAAAACCTCCCAAAAACTTGGTGATTTTATGTAGTAACTCAGAAGGCACCCTAATACAAACAAAACTAAGAATGGTGTCAAAAGCTCTTTGTTTCAAATTTGTAATTTTTGCTTTATAAATAATACTGACTCTATTTATTTTAATTTACTTATCTGAAACAGCCATTAATTAAGTTCAAACAGTGCAGTTTTCTTTAAATGTACAAAAAGACTAAAGAAAAACTAACTCAGAGAAGTTGATATTTTGGATATTTCTGATTGATGTAGAATATTCTTGACCATTGGCTTAAAAATATTCCCTTTTCATAATATAAAATTATAAAAGTATTACAATGTGAGAACCCTTACCTGTCCACAAATAGATGATAGGAAGGTAATATAAACCGTTGGATGGCTCAGTCATGTCTCTGTTAGCTTTAGTGGCTTCAGTGACTGCTGTCTTGTGTGTGTGTGAGTGTTTGTGTGTGCACTGTGTGTATATGTGTGACTGTGTGAAATGGGGGCATGCCGTTTGGCTTTGCCAGGAGCATTGCATTATGGGGATTGACATGTCACATTGTTTTGACCTCATGCTAACAATGAAACCCCCCCCACCCTAACACGAGGCACAGGGGGAACAGTTGGTGCTTATTGTGAGCTCTTTTTACACAATGTGGGCTTTAACTGGTTAAAACGTTAAAACTGAGGACCGTAATGTGGAGTCAATGAAGAGTCCTTTCATCTACTGGAAACACCTGCCTACGACTGTTGAGGTAAGAAGGGATGATCCTATCAACACACCCAGATTATAGACAATACCTGCACACACACACACACACACACACACACACACACACACACCCACACGCATACACGCGCGCACACACACACACGCACACACAGGAACTCATAAGAGAAAGTGAAACTCAACAGCAGGACATGCAGGGGAGGATGATGAAGCTAAAATAAACGAGGTAAAGCTCTTTTGACAATTGCTATTTGATTACTGCTAAGACATTTCCAATTAAGTAGCCTACTGTAAATGTGAGCAATACTTTACTAACTGTAAATGTATAACAATATTTGAGACTAATTTACGTTTATGTTGTGAATTACATCTTCCTCACCTTATCAGCATGGTGCAGCACAGCTACTGTGAGTAGCCTTCTTTGAACTGCAGTTATGCTGCTGCAGCTGTTGTCCCCACACAGTTATAGCTGTGCCCTCAGCTTGTTTTGTCCCATGGAAAATCATGTGGTTTGATTGTCACATGTTTGAGTCTCATTCAGATCGAGTTGTGTTGTTGTTAGGGCCTAGCTCAGTTTGCATATTAACAAACGTCTCTCAACAGAATGCAGAAGCCCTTTGTAATATAAAAAACATTTGCCTCGTAGGTAGATATATTTTCTGCATTGCAAGTTACACTGTATGAATAGGTTTGTAGGCAGATACATTATTTGATGGTTTGGATAACAACTTAACAGTGGCAGTTATGTATGGTCCAAGTTTGAAAGTGATGAGGAAATAACCTTTGAAACCATAACCATTACCATTACCATACAACTGGCTGAATGAGGCAAGAAAGAACATTGGTATAATCGTTTCATTTAAATATATATGTGATGTATTTTTATTCCTGCTCAAATGTCTTTCAGGTTTCAGAGGAAAAATCCTGGTATTTTTGATTCAGCAGTATTCTGATAGTATGACATCTGGACATCATCCCGGCAGACATTCAACACTCAACCTATATGCCCCAGTTCAATAGTGACTTTTAGCATTTCACACAACCCTTTTTTTATTTGAAAGACTTGGTTGAAGGACATTTCATCTATCATGGCTTTGTTGGGGCTATTAGTTCTCTCTCTATTCCATGTGTCTCTGGTTGGCTCACACACAAGTTCACAACACGCATCAAGTCCTCCTCAACCCGCAGGGGAACAGTCCCCTGAAGGATCGGATAACCTCTCGTTCCCTTGGAGCCGTCTTCGTCTGCCAAGGTGCCCTTCATGCTTTTTTTATAACGGCCCCATCTAAGACATAAGTATATTTTGCAGGATCATTGAATTAACAAGTGTATCTTTATCTCAGGTACATCATTCCTCTTCACTACGACCTCCACCTGCACCCCAATCTCACTAGTCTCAGTTTCACTGGCTCAGTGCAGATCCAGATTGACGTCCAGAACAACACAAACTGGGTCGTGTTACACAGCAAGGGTTTGAAGATTTCAAAGGCCACGATATTGGACCAGAACCTCACTCATCTGTCTGATAAGGTAATGGTAAAAGCAGAGTTAATATTATTACAGCTTATTTGTTCTTGTTACCATTGAATAACACATATTTTCAACTGTCTATCTCCTCTTGTTCTAGGTTCTTCCAGTTCTTCATCACCCTTCCCATGAGCAGATTGGCATTTTCTCTCCCAGGGTGCTCAGCAGTGGGCGAAAGTACTTTCTGTGCATTGAGTTTGGGGCAGAACTTGCAAAAGGCTTCTATGGCTTCTATAAGAGCACCTACAGAACCAGCACAGGAGAGACAAGGCAAGAGATGATTCACAGCAAGCTTAGTAACATATGCAATAGTCTGTTGTCTATTAAATACAAAAACTATCCTCTGATTTCCAGAACCTTAGCTTCAACTCACTTTGAGCCCACGAGTGCCCGGATGGCATTCCCTTGTTTTGATGAGCCGAGCTTCAAAGCCAATTTCACCGTTCGGATCAAGAGGAATCCAGAGTTGATCTCCCTGTCCAACATGCCTATAGTGAGTGCTGCCTGTATACTAGGTGTCTCACATGTTTACATATGTTTAGAAATGGCTACAATATGTGATTTGTGTATTTCAGGTCAAGACAGTTGAAGCAGGTGATGACCTGCTTGAGGACCAGTTTGATGTCAGTGTAAAGATGAGCACGTATCTCGTAGCTTTTGTCGTCTGTGACTTCAAATCTGTCACGGCAACAACATCCTCTGGGGTGCAGGTGTGGTCTCTCCAACGATATTTGATTTCCTTCATTTCTCGCCAACAATATTTCTCTCTCAAGGACACTCTAATTGCTTTTTCATGCACTGTTGTGTATCTGTAGGTGTCCATATATGCCTCCCCTGAGAAGTGGCAGCAAACTAGCTACGCCCTGGAGGTTGCTGTCAAAATGCTAGATTTCTACGATGAATATTTCAACATCCACTATCCTCTTCCCAAGCAAGGTACTCTATTTGTTTTTGTCACTACTTTTTACATAATGTGACATTTGCTTCTCTTTACCCTGCCACTCTGTGCTCCCTGAGCTGTGTTTTCCCTCTCTCAGATCTGATAGCCATCCCAGATTTCGAGTCTGGTGCGATGGAGAACTGGGGTCTGACCACCTACAGAGAAACCAGCCTTCTCTATGATCCTCTCACATCCTCCATTTCTGATAAACTCTGGATCACTATGGTGATTGGCCATGAGCTCGCCCATCAGGTGAGAGTATGACATTGTGTCTGGACTCTGGTGACAGGATTACATATTTGTTAAGCTTCAGTAGTAATCTTACTGATCTTGCCTGCAGTGGTTTGGTAACTTGGTGACCATGGAGTGGTGGAACGACATCTGGCTGAATGAAGGATTTGCGCGATACATGGAGTATATTTCAGTGGAGGCCACTTACCCTGACCTCAAAGTGGCATGTGCTTTGTTTAATCTGAGAATCAACATAAATGATTAATATTAAGCCTAGAAGAGAGCACTTATTAACATGTTTTGTGTACAATTTTGCAGGAGGAATATCTTCTGCACACCTGTTTTGCAGCAGTTGGCAGTGATTCTTTGAACTCCTCTCGGCCAATATCCAGCCCAGCAGAGAACCCCACTCAGATCAAACAGATGTTTGACACGGCCTCCTATGACAAAGTAAGCTTTCATTCTCATTCAGTCCCAAAGACAACATTCAACTGATAATGGCAATTCATTATGAGTATAATCTGTGGAAATGTTTTACCCACAGAATCAAAGATATATAAAAACACTTCTGATTTGCCTGGTTTGAAATTGTTAGAAAACGGCCGCTAAACTCACACAGCACAACTATTGATCTCTTTATGAATATTGTAACTCCATTCAAACTGTGTTGAAATCAACCTACAATATAAAATGTTCTGGCCTGATTAAAATACCTTTTCTCTCCCACCAGGGAGCATGTGTCCTGCACATGCTGCGACACTTCCTGACAGATGATGTGTTCCAGCGGGGGATCGTGCGATACCTCCGCAAATACAGCTACAAAAATGCACTCAACCAGGACCTGTGGGACAGCCTAGCCAATGTACAAACACAATTTACATACATGATAATATATAAACATTAAGAAAAAATACATGGATAAAAGTTACAGTGCAGTCTAAAATATAAATAGTTCAATTAAACATTACAAGAAAAAGTACATGGATAAAAGTTACAGTGCAGTTTAAGATATGAATAGTTCAAATAAAAGCAGCGACAAAATAAAAGTCTTCAGTCTGGATTTAAAAGTAGTCAGAGTTGCAGCGGACCTGCAGGTTTCTGGGAGTTTGTTCCAGATATTTGGAGCATAATAACTGAACGCTGCTTTACCATGTTTAGTTCTGACTCTGGGGACAGAAAGCTGACCAGTCCCTGAAGACCTGAGAGATCTGGATGGTTCATAGTTTAGCAGGAGGTCAGTAATGTATTTTGGGCCTAAACCATTCAGTGCTTTATAGACCAGCAGCAATATTTTGAAATCTATTCTTTGACACACAGGAAGCCAGTGTAAAGACTTCAGAACAGGAGTGATGTGATCCACTTTCTTAGTATTAGTGAGGACTCGAGCAGCGGCGTTGTGAATCAGCTGCAGCTTTCTAATAGATTTTTTAGTGAGACCTGTGAAGACACCATTACAGTAGTCCAGTCTACTGAAGATAAAGGCATGGACAAGTTTTTCCAAATCCTGCTGTGACATTAGTCTTTTAATCCTAGATATGTTCTTTAGGTGATAGTAGGCTGATTTAGTAACTGTTTTAATGTGACTGTTGAAACTCAGGTCAGAGTCCATGACTACACCTAGATTTCTGGCTTTATCTGTTGTTTTGAACATTGCAGGCTGAAGCTCAGCGCTAACTTTTAAACGTTCTGCCTTGGCTCCAAAAACCATTACCTCAGTTTTATCTTTGTTTAATTGGAGAAAGTTCTGACACATCCAGTCATTGATTTGTTCAATGCACTTACTCAGTGTTTGAATTGGAGCATAGTCTCCTGGTGAAATTGTTACGTAAATGTGTGTGTCATCTGCATAGCTATGGTAACTTATTTTGTTGTTCTTCATTATCTGAGCCAGTGGTAGCATGTAGATGTTAAAGAGAAGAGGCCCCAAGATGGAGCCTTGAGGAACCCCACATGTCATATTTGTCAACTCAGATGTGTATTTACCGATAGAAACAAAGTTGTTTCTGTCCTTTAAGTAGGATTTAAACCAATTTAGAACTGTTTCCGAAAGTCCCACCCAGTTTTCCAGTCGGTCCAGTAATATGCTGTGGTCAACAGTGTCAAACGCAGCACTGAGATCTAATAATACTAACACTGAAGTTCTGCCACTGTCTGTGTTTAAGTGGATGTCGTTAAAGACCTTTACAAGAGCAGTCTCAGTGCTGTGGTTTGGACGAAAGGCTGACTGGAACACATCGAAACAACTATTTAAATGCAAGAAATTACTCAACTGTTGAAAAACAACTTTTTCAATGATTTTACCTAGAAATGGCAGGTTTGATATGGGCCTGTAATTATTCATTACTGAAGCATCTAGATTATTCTTTTTTAAGAGCGGTTTAATGACTGCAGTTTTCAGGGCCTGTGGAAAAATACCTGAGTGAAGAGATTTGTTTACTATATGAAGTAGTTCTGAGGCCATGCAAGGCAAAACATCTTTGATAAATCCTGTTGGAATAATATCAAGGCAGCAGGAGGAGGATTTCAGAAGTTGTATAATGTCCTCTAGGTTTTTATCCTTAATCTGATGGAATTGTGTCATGATGTCTGAATTGATGTTAACTGGACACAGAGACAACACATTTGCTGTTCCTGATGCAGAGGCACTGACTGCTTGTCTGATTTTCTGAATTTTGTCAGTCTGTTTTAACGGTCATGGCCTTTCTCCATGGAGATATTTTCTTCCCAGTCACTTCCTTTAACTTAATTGGAGCAATGGCATCTATAACATTTTTAATTTTTGAATTAAAATGATCTACTAGCTCATTTACTGAGGTGTTAGCAGGGGCAAGTGTGGAAGAAAAATTCTGAGTAAACATTTCCCTAGTATTTTCAGTTAAACATCGCTTTGTGGTTACCTCTTTTTGAACACTTGTGTGAACAGAAATAGAGCTCTCAAAGAAAACATGGTCAGACAGTGCAACATCAGTCACCACAACCTTAGAGATATTCAAACCCTTTGAGATAATTAAGTCCAGAGTGTGCCCCTTATTGTGCGTGGGCTCCGTCACATGCTGAGTCAGTCCATAGCTATCAAGAACACAAAACAGTTCTTTAGCCCCTCTGTCCTGGGGGTTGTCAACATGGATGTTAAAATCACCAACAATGACTAGACGGTCAAAGTCAATACACACTATAGACAGCAGTTCAGTAAGGTCATCAAAAAAGCTTGCACAGTATTTGGGTGGTCTTTAGATATTTAGGAACAGAGCTCGAGAGGAGCATTTCAGCTGAAGGGCCACATATTCAAAAGAATCAAAGTTTCCATACGATGTCTTCCTGCATTGAATGGAATCATTGAACAGAATAGCAACTCCACCCCCTTTCTTATGCATTCTTTCCTGACTCATAAAACTAAAGTTGGGAGGGGTTGATTCGATAAGAACAGCTGTACTGTTATTTTGTTCAATCCAAGTTTCTGTTAAAAACATAAAATCAAGATTGTGCTCAGTGATAAAATCATTGATTAAAAATGTTTTTCCTGCCAAAGACCTGACATTTAATAAAGCTAGTTTAAGTTCGTTAAACACACTATCAGTCGTGTTTTTTGTAACAAGCTGTGGCTGACATGGAATCACTGCTAAATTAGTTAAACTCACACAAACGTTTGAGTGCTTCCTGTATCTAAGATGATTCACCGCTCTTAATCCATTACCTATCAACACAGATATCGGCAAAGCTACTGGCAGGCAGGGCCTGGGCATGTCCTGGAAAGAGTTGAGAGTGCCATACGCCCTTGAGCCTGGACCCAGCAGATATCAGTTTGCAGTAATGTAATGTAAATCATTTTTAAAAGAATACACCACTGAGACATGGTGTACATTGTGACTCACACAAATTAAGTCTCAAAGTTAGTTGTATTGAATTATATCGATCACAAATGTAATTGAACAGCTGCCTAAAATAAATGTTCATGTATTATGGTAAGGGGCAATGCAGGGTATTTATTGGTTGTTTTCCAGACATGCTCCGAGGAGGACTTCATCTCAGGAAAACACTGTTACAGCAGCAGCCAGGCCTCCAAGAATGCAGTGAGTAAACATAATAAACCTTACTGACCTCTTTTCATGGGTTTTCCAGAAGCTCCTTTTAAAGGATTTCGATCTGACCTTATGCCATGGTGCGGTCGCACGTGTTGTCTCCTTCAGTACCTGTTTGCAGGGGAACACCTGGACCTGACAGCCATGATGAACACTTGGATTCTACAGAAAGGTGTTCCTTTGGTAACCGTTACTAGGAAGGGGCCCCATCTGCTGCTCAGACAGGACCGGTTCCTGAGGACAGTGCTGCCTTCTGATCCTCTCTGGTCCTCTTTGCAAAAGGGGTGAGCATGCACATGCACTTTCACAGTTTCTAAAACTATTTGGTATTACCCAGTAAAACCTTTAACTTTAATTTGACCTGATGATACAATAAAACTCTATTTTCCTGTAGTTTCCTTTGGCATATCCCTTTGACATACAAGACGGATGCTTCAAACACCATCCACAGACACCTGATGACCACACAAACAGGTAAAGAGCGAATGTGTTAAATATAAATCATGTATAATATCACTTTTGCTTTGACATTATAGTGTTTTTTATTCTATTATTCTGTTTATTTCTCATTTAGACAGTATACACATTGGAGAGGAAGTCAGCTGGGTGAAAGTCAACACTGACATGACAGGCTATTATGTGGTTCATTACGAGGATGGTGGCTGGGACAAGATGACAAAACTACTGAGACAAAACCACACCGCTCTGAGCTACAAAGACAGGACTCAATTAATACACAACGCTTTTCAATTGGTCACGTAAGCATCTATGTGTTCTTGAGGGTTTGTGTTGGACCAACACAGACAGTCATTTAAAAAATAACAGCCTCAATGATCCCTCCTGAAATCTAACATTTTGAAATATTCCTACATGTCTCCAAAGGGCAGGTCACCTGTCGCTCGATAAAGGCTTAGACCTGATTGGTTACCTGCAATTGGAGACACACAACGTGCCTCTCCTCCAAGGACTGGGCTCTCTGCAGGCCTTTTACCATATGATTGAGAAACGGAATGAGATTGATGTAACACGCAAGCTGCGGGTAAGAAGACTACACAATGAGGATGATATATATGCAAATGTTGGCATTAAAAGCAGTTTATTTTCATGGTTAATGCTTTCTTTTGACGTGTGCAGATGCACATCCTACGATTTTTCCGTGCTGTCATTGACCAGCAGACGTGGAGCGACGGGGGCTCTGTGTCCGAGCGGCGGCTGCGGTCAGAGCTCCTGTCACTGGCCTGCCACCTGGACGACCCTCCCTGTCTGGAGCGGGCCCGTCAGAGCTTCAAACACTGGCTGCAGTCCAAGGGTACACTCAAGTATGTCTGCCTAAATTATGTTTTTTACACTCATCATTATAAGTCACCAACCTCTGATATCATTAAAAAAAAACAGCAGCCATGGCCTGTGTGCGGCTGGGCTATTTAATGTTGTATTTCATCATGTTTCTAATGTGCACATCTCTGCTTGTGTTTACCATAGCCTGCCAACCGATGTGGCAAATACAGTGTTTTCAGTCGGAGCTCAGGAGGACCGTGGCTGGGCTTCACTCTTACACACATACAATATCTCTTCGTCTGCAGCACAAAAAAGCAAAATCCTGTTTGCCTTAACCTGCAGCAGAGACGCAAACAAACTACACAGGTACATCTTCTCTCTTTTTCATTTTTCACACAGTGTATGCTGTCACCATGTGGCAAACATAGGGTATTACATCCCAGTGCTGCAGCCAACAGAAATCTAATATGTATTCTGTGTCCTTGTCAGAGTTAGATGATAGATAATGTGACGCTAATAGAGCATGTTGTAAAGCACTTACACATGTACCCTGTATGCCAAGGCAGGTTTGCCATCACTTACTGTACGGAGGCTCAGTCATTGGTACACGTTTATTTATAAAGCCATGTTGGGTAAACTCCCGTATTATATCTGCTCTCTGATAACACAGAGAGTTGCAAGCAGCTATTATCTGAGATCGCATGATGTAGTCTTGTTAGATGTGCCAAGAGCAAGGACTGTCTTAGGTAAGACAGCTTTTATGTGCGCAGCTCCACTTGCTTTGAACAATCTTCAGCTAGAATTGAAACAATTTCATTCCTCTGCATGTTTTTAAAGCTAGGCTAAATGAAATGCTCGTTGACACTATGGGCACTTGTAAATGTCTATAACTATGTATCCTGTAAATATAATGTATAATGTCCTTTATTGTTTTATGTTTCACATGGAACCTATTTGCTGCAGGTCTCCCTTGAAAAAGAGTTCTATGATCTCGTTAAATAAAGGTTTGAAATGAAATGAAAAAAAATTATATTCTGTGTGTGTGTCTGTTTTTCAGATTGCTGGAGTTGGGTCTTGAAGGGAAGGTGATTCGATCCCAGGATCTTTCCTCTCTCATGTTCATGGTGGCCAGAAACCCACAGGGACATCGCCTCGCCTGGAACTTTGTCAAAAAGAACTGGGACACATTGGTTCAGAGGTTAGTGCAACACAAGACATTGAGACAATACAGATAAGATAATAAAAACCTTAAAAATAAATGAAAATGCATTTTCCTTACTTCTACTACTACTACTACTACTACTACTACTACTTGTTTTAAACATCTTTCCCAGTTAATATATTCACCCTCTAATAAGTGCTTGTTACTCATCAAGTTGCTGTGAGTTGAATGCAAACCCTTGTTGTGAACCAGGAAGCCCAACCTTTCAAGCAGCTAAAATGCTGTTTAACAAGTCTAACAGGTTCTGATTTACTATAATAAAGAGCTCATTATATCACAAGAAGCAACACATTGGTTGGATGATTCACAATAAGTGTGTAACAGCTAATAAAGGAAGATATATTAATCTGTGTCTCTGTTGTCTTTCTGCACTCCAGGTTCCAGTTGGGTTCATCTTGTATTAGTAGCATCATCATTGGCACCACAGGCCATTTCTCATCTCCAGAGGAACTCGCTGAAGTAAATGCACTCTTATGTTTTGAACTAATCTAAAGTCTACAAGCCAATTTAGAGATTATCAATATTTCAATATTTAATGGCTGGCATTGGCAATATCTGTACTAATAGTGATGATAATTAGACATGGAAACCTTTAATAATAATAATAATAATAATAATAGCTTTGATTTATATAGCGCCTCTCAAGGGACCCAAGGTCGCTTTACAAATAATAGGGCAAAAACAAACATAACAAAACAAAAGTCAGACAGACAAAACAACAGATCGATTTAGGGGCCGAAAGCCTTGGCAAACAGATGGGACTTGAAGGCCCTTTTGAAGGCGTCAAGTGTGGGGATGTTGCGAATCTCCGCAGGGAGAGCGTTCCTTTAGTTGTATGCTTGTTTTTGTAAATTCATCTGTGTTTGATCCTGCAGGTGCAGTTGTTCTTTGAGTCCATCAAAGAGCAGGCATCACAGCTGAGAGCTACTCGGGTTGCTCTGGACAACGTGCAGAAAAATGTTCGCTGGTTTCAGAGGAACCTAGAGACTCTGCGAAATTGGCTGAACCAGCAAATGTAGTGAAAGACAGCGGAACGGGAGCTGGTGGTTCACAGATATCACAGATGGGATATCTAAAGTTTTTTTTGAATGTTTATGGGTTTTATTTGATAATTGTAATGCGATACATTTCACTGAAGATTTGACATTTTTGTATATAAATGAGTGGTTTTGTAAATTTTCCCGGGACTTATTTGTTTGAACGAACACATTTAATTAGTGGAACTGGCAGCTGAGTGTGTGAAGAGCCATGTATGTGAGTATCTGTGTGAGAGTGAGAGAGAGAGAGAGAGAGAGAGAGATTTAATGCTGTGTTAATTGATTCTTCAACAAATAAACAATTCAAGTGTTCATTGTATCTCATTGTGCCTTTCTGTGTGATGCATTAACTGAAATCTCATTGTGGTAAGTACAATTGTATGGGTTCTTTGTCCAGAAACACAGAAATCTATTATTTATTCTGTGTCCATGTTAAAGATATGCAAAACCACTTTCATTTCAGACTCTTCAAATGGCAGATCATGTTCTATTGTGTGTGGATGTCTCAGATTGCTAACTAAAGGCTATGGTTAAAGTAAGACATGTCACATTTAGAGTTAAAAGCATAGACTGTTGTAGGAGCAGACACAGTTGTGGTGGCTTAAAGCCCAGTTCTGCTCCGTGCCGTCCGTTAGATGAGCCTGGTCAGATTAATTAAGAAAAGGAGTTCAAAACACCGGCATAAAAATTATAACAATAATCTGATTTTTAATGGTAAAAAGACACAATACGAAAATAAAGAGTGCCCTGTAACGGAGCACTCCGGGCTCCACTGCCGTGCGATACAGGTATCGGGACCGGCCAGTCAGCAACAGGGGGCACCGTGCATGAATAAACAACAGTATATATGGACATATTGGGGCGGAGAGTCACTGCTTATCTTCCACTGGATTCTACTCCTCCACAAACTATTCTTTCTCAAACAATCAAACATTGTACACAGATATATTAGTATCAAACATTGTACACAGATATATTAGTATCAAACATTGTACACAGATATATTAGTACTTGAGATTATATTGGCCCCAAAAAGAACCTTGAAAAGGACGTGTGTGTGTGTGTGTGTTGATATATTGGTCAGGGAGTGTATTGTGTGTCAGGGTGTCTGGGAAAGTGTGTGTGTGTGTGTTGATATCTTGGTCAGGGAGTGTATTGTGTGTGTGTCAGGGTGTCTGGGAAAGTGTATGTAAGAAGGTTTATATATATAGGATTACTTTAAAACAGTCCCAAATAATACATGTTCACTTCAATACAGTTCAAGATAATACCAGTCCTGTTTACTTTAATACAGTTGAAAACAATATCTGTTTGCTTTACTGTATACAAAAGTATTGTTAAAAGTCATAGTCAGTCAAGTAATACATGCATATGATAATGAAAACGTATACATATGATAATGAAAACGATGTTTAATATATTTTAAATATATTTAAAGAGCCTGTGTTGCTCTTTGTCCAAAAACACAGAAAACGTATACATATTTATTGTGTCCATGTTGAAGATGTGCAAAACAACCTTCAGTGGAGAATCTTTAGATGGCAGATAATGTGGCGTTGGGTTAGGACTTGGTTTAATGTTGAAGCAATTACTTTTAATATTTTAAGGGGTTTGTTAGGGTCAAAGATGCGAAGATTAGGGATGATCTAAAGAATGTAAAGAACTGTCATGCCCTGACCCCGCCCTCCGATGATAACATCCAATAGGATATCAGCATTGTGATTCGATGGGAGATTGTCAACAACTGGTCGGGGAGGACGGTAAGTGTCATCTGCTATTTCGTTAAAGTACCGAGCGTGTTAGAATATGTTTTGTTTACATATTTAAAGCCTACGGCTATATTTATTTTAGACCCCAATCATAATTAAGTCTACTAAACAGCTCTAGGCGATAAAGTTATGGATACGACCTAACGTTCGCTACCTTCATGTCTTTCAGTCAGTTTCAGTTGTCAGAAGTTGGCTAGCTTCTACGTAGCTAACGTGAGAGAGGACAGGCTGCGGTGGGTTGTGGCCAACCAGGAAAAAAAACATCACGTCTGTCGAGCTGCGTGAGCTGTTGTTTTGGAGGAGAGGAGCTGTTTAAGATAAACAACCATGGATCCGTTTGACAGCAACATTTCAGGTAAGGAATTAACATGTCAGTACAATAACAGCAAGCTACCAGGCCAGCTAATAACTAACGGGACATTAGCATAGAGATCACTGGCAGTGACATTCACCCGAGGACACATGTTGAGTGGGGGGACTTGACTTCTGAATAGCTAAACCTTGTGCTTTCTCAGTGATTTCAATGTCACATTGTATGGAGTCTCAGACAGTATCAGCCTGCTAACGCACATAAGTGTAAGGACAAAACGGGATGGGCTGTTGTTGAACCTTGTTGTTATCAAAGTGTGAGTTTATCTAACAGAAAAAAGCCAATAACACTGTTCTAACATCCGAAACTATGTCTGTCTTTGCAGAAACCTAGTATGCCTATGTTAATGGCCAAGTTGACTGTTAAAACACAGCAGCACTATTTTCCCAGTGTGAGCTTGTTGGTTTGATGATAGCTGTGTTTCGTGTTGGTGTGGAGAGATAAGTCATGCTCGGCTCAGGCTGTTTTTACAACCTCTCTATGGTCCCAGAGTGTGCGAGGCTTTATGAAAACAAACAAAAAGCCCAGTGCACACATGAGCTCCTTTTGAGGGTGTATTTCATTAATGTTGGCCTCAACTTGGAAGCAGTCCTAAAATCACAGCAATAACACTTCCTGTTTTTTTCTTCTAGTGTGTGCTTGGCTTAGTGTTTTAAGTAAAAACCCAAAGTCACATTTCACAATCACATTTTAATCAGATAATCATGAGAAAAGAGAAGCAGAAAAAACACAATTATAATGACCAACAAACTGATAACCATATTGTTTCTCAGTAACCTGCCTCATGCTGGTTGTCTACCCCCTACTTCTAAATTAGTGGACCACCTATCAAACTCAGACATATTCATCTTTATTTCTGTGAGAGGTCGGACTTGCGTAATACAAACCACAAAGGGTTGATAAATGTTCTGAGGTCAACAGGAAGTGCGCAGTCAGCAGATGAACATGCACTGCTGCTGTATCCACAGAGCATGAGCAGGCTTTATGGAAGAACAGTAGTTGTTGTAATAGTTATCATTAATAATAAAACATGAGCATAACATCAACTTCTTCTCTTATCTGAGCATGTCATCTTGCTAATATGAAATAACTTTCCTTACAATAACACAGCAATTAGAAGTAGACATGACAATCATTTATGAATCAAGTTATTATCCTCGTCGCACATTACACATTACCACTTAGCTGTTAGCTAATAAATAGGCCTTCATACCCCAGCACTGTGGTGCAGACAGGGACACTGTGACAGCCCGTGCAGTCTTATCAGAAACACTATATAGGACAGACAAGAAACTACATTCTTCTCACGCATTTTCGGCCTCTTGTCTTGTGTTTGGGGAGCCAACGTTCACGTGTTTGGTGAGATTGTTTCTGTAAGAGCCCTGTTCAATGTCTCCCTGTGCTTTCCGCTCCAACCCAACGGAGAATGTAAATGCATTATCCTAAGCTTGTTCAACCAAGAATGAAAAGTGAAACAAATAGGAGAACTGCATTGATTAGGGTTTTTTTCTACTTTTGATATTATTCAATTAGGAAGTTGAACACGTCTCTGATTGTTCCAAAAAATGTAGGGCAGAAGCCGCCTGCCAGAAAGTCACATGCTTTTTGTAAGACAAGGCATAATACCCGACATGATGCTTTAGACACTAGTTAGTTTGTGGAAATGCAGAACTTAGTGACATGACCAGTTGAATTAATTCTGTTTGCTTTTTCCTGATATTTTTTTAATATACTTTGTCAATGTTTTCTTATTTTAGTTAATAATAAATTCCTCTTTAAACATATTTTGTTAAACCAGTACTTTCTTACCAGCTTGATGCATCCATTTTATGTGGGTCAAATACCAGGAAATGCTGAAGAAGGTTTACATACAGGAAACTGAAAAAAACCAGTTAGTGCTTTGTAAAACAAGGCTTCTTGTCGCCTGCATATTGGGTGACAATAACAAGTCTTTGTTTTGAAAAACATACTTTTTGCCACAACTCTTCTCTGGTTAACTATCAAACTCCAACAATTACACCACATATTTTAAATGCAGCACAGTGTGAATGTGTCAATGTATATAAATATTCTACTTTTCCACTTTTCTAATTTCCTCTTTTTCCTTTGTTGCAGATCGAGATAACCTTCCAAGAAACATGATTGAGAACAGCATGTTCGAAGAAGAGCCTGATGTGGTGGATTTGGCCAAAGACTCCACTGCATTTCCAGTATGTTCCCGTCATCTCATGCCTGTCTTCACTTGAAAGACCAGTCTGGCTCAATCATTTGTAATGCTTATTTGCAACACTCTGCACATGTGTTTCTCTCGTTAAATCTGATAATGTGAAAAGACCATGGCAATATAAATTAGAACCAGCTAATTCAAGGTCAGCCACCACTTGTGAGTAACCGTGTTAGAATCCTAATTTGCAAACTTTGAGTTCAGTGTATCTTTCACTGGTCTGAACATAGATCTGTCAGCTGCAATAAGCTATACACAGAATTGTGAAAGTTGCCCTTAGAAACGTCATTGTAGCATGAAGATCAAGCTGTCGCCTGTTCAGAACTAAAAGGACCTATTTTCCAAATGTACAGTATCGACATACGGTGTCAAAAATCTTTTAGATTAAGTAAGACCTTAAGTGTGTTACTCAGTACCCGACCCCCCCTGTCCTCCCTCAATATCAGTCACCCAACAAACCCTCTCCTAAATGTGGTTCCTTTTATGTTCAAGATGTTTATTTAATTAATCCTAAAATAAAAGGTTTCTATTGCTCTCCATTTTTCCCTGATCTTTGTTGACAGACACTCTACCCTTATTATTTTCATTATTCCGGTCTCTGCCCTCCCTCCACTCACCACGTACACACATCTAACCCTGTGCTTATTAATTTACCCGTGAATAGAATTCAGTCATTAACTATAAATGGGGAACAGTGCACAGCTAAGTTGGAGAATAACAGAGTGTACTGTCCGTTCTCTCTGCAGACATTTCCTGCTCTTGACCCAGATGAGGTGGCGTATGAGCCTCGTAGCTCGCGGCTGCTTGTGCGAGGGCTGGGAGAGAACGACATGGACGAGGATGAGGAGGACTGCGAGTCCTCAGCCCGTCTGCTGGGCATGTCCTTCATGAACCGCAGCGCTGCTAACAGACCCAGCTCTTCACCTTACGCCAGGCAGCCTCCACCGAGGTAATGCTCTAAAAAGGTCTTAATATGAACAAAAATCAAAAGTATTTCTGGGAAGCGCATTTGAGATGGTTCAGCTTGTACTGAGCCAATACAAATATATGGAAGTAATAAACATAGTCAAACAGTGTGTTATCTCTGTGTGCTCAATACAAAATGAATGACCTCACCTATCACTAAGATTTACATAGAGTCATAAAACAAGCAGTGGTGGTTTCGGTGAACCACTTGCTCTAAGATTTGTAGAGAAACAGCAGCTACATTGAAGATCCTGTCGGAAACTAAAAAAGCTAATCAAAATGAAGTCAGGTGCCCAAAGACAATGCCAGATAGTACTGTTGATGAATATGATGCAGTGGCTTTGAATATCAGGCTCTTTTACATAAGGAACCTGCAACATAACACACAAGGGAGTGTTTTCTGAGATCGGTGTTCTTCACACACAAAAAGGCAACACACCAAATCGATTTGTATTAAAGACTATTCTTAAAAGATCAGATTTGCTTGGGAAAAGGTTTCAGTCAAGATACCAATGTAAAGCTGTTTGTCACAACACCACCATCCCCAGCTTTTTCATAACCACTCCTGCTCAGTTTTAAGTCAAAGTTATATTTGTAAACGTTGTTTGTCTCAGGTCATGTTCCCGACCCTCAGCCCGCACCACGGTTGTATGCGTGTTATTCCTGGTGATAGTGGCGTCTATGACCATGGTACTGTACTTCTTACCTGGATGCACCTTTACCAAGGTAAGACGAATGTTCACTAGTTCTATTCAGGTAGATTTTCTTTATCATGCTTCGATTACTAAACAGGACTCGCTTAACACATGTTGATATCTCTGTCATATAATTTCCCTTTTTAGTTCTCTGTCATAACCTTTGTTTGCTGACCCTTCATTCTTCTGCAGACGGGTTGTCGAAAGGCCAACCAGACCACCCCCTTAGTGCCAGTCAACCCCGCGTCTTCGAGTGGCGAACCGTTTCCATGGAACAGCTACCGGCTGCCTCAGAGCGTACATCCTCTGAGCTATGAGGTCACCCTGAACCCTAACCTTGAGGACATGACCTTCACCGGCTACACCGTCATCAACATGTCTGTGCAGCACAACACCAAGCGCATCGTCCTGCACAGCGCCAAACTCAACATCACCGGAGCTACCTTCATGGTGGGTTAGAAAGGGTATTAGTGGGGTCATGGAAAGTGCTTTAGTTTATATATTTGTATGCAAGAATTGAAGTATTTTCCTCAATCTTTGTTTTGCTGTGCTGTGTAAAAGATAACAAGAGAGCACATAATCTGCCATCATTGTAATAAAGCACTATTGGAGAGTGTTCACGCATTAATTCCTTTAACTCTTGTTTAATTGCAGTCTGTGAGTCTGGTCATTCTCATCATGAAACCTTCTCAGTGTGGATCCATGCATCATAAATTGTATTTAGGCGTAAGAACCCTAATTAACAAGTTCAGGTGATTTTCAGTCTAAATAGAATAGAAATTAAGATTTTGATTGTTCCTGAACTAAATAATTGTTTAAAACGATGTGATGTTGTCTGCTAGTTGTGAACTCATACGTCCTCTCTTCCAGTTGGGTGAAGGGGTCTCCAAAGCTGTGACTGTCCTGGAATACCTCCCCAGGCAGCAGATAGCCGTTCAGTTCTCTGAGGATCTGAAGGCAGGCCAGTCCTGTGTTTTGACCCTGGAGTACTCTGCAAACCTCTCACACTCCTACGATGGTTTCTACAACAGCTCATACACCGATAAAGATGGAAACAAAAGGTACGCTTGCTCGTTGTGTACGCATTTCAAAACAGCTGGAAGATGTTCTGCAGAGGATTTGATCAAAAGCCTCATCATCAGACCTTATGGCAGATACTCATGACAGATACTACTAAAAAAAAACGTTGCTGTTAAAAATATTATTTACAAATGTGTTTTGACTGTGCTCATCCCCCTCTTGTCACCAGGGTCTTAGCAGCAACCCAGTTTGAGCCACTGTCAGCGAGGAAAGCCTTTCCGTGCTTTGATGAACCAGCTTTCAAAGCCACCTTCCTTATCAAAATCAGCAGAAAAACAGACTTCATGACTCTTTCCAACATGCCTTTGGTACCGTAACATTTACTAAGTCCTGGTTAATTGCTACTGTACGGCAACTCGTGTTCAAACACCTCACATACATGTGCTGCTCTAACTTAATGCACAAATAATGAAAGATGTTCAATTGGTGAGCTACAAACGGGCTTGACCAGTGTTCTCAGTTACTAGGTTAGCACAGATGTTTACTGACATGGCTTAGTGTGATGCCAGTGGTTACTAGCATTAGGACGGCAGTATATACCAACTCAAATACAATTAGGCATGTTCCCTAGAGACAATGTTGTGGTTTATGACCTGTCTTTGTCAGTGCACACAGCCTCATTCTCTGCTTCCAAACGGCAGCTGACAAATAATGTCACGTTTGTAACAAAGACACAATTTACATTTCAGCCCTATAGACTTTCCCTTTGACTTGTAAGCTCTTAGGGTGGGCACAAACAAGCAGCCATGTCTCATGTATTGATATGGTACTTGCACCATCTTGTTTTATAGTTGGTCCTAATCTTGTACTAATGCTTTGTGTTTCAGGCTAAAAGCACACCGCTTGTCAATGGCCTCGTGCAAGATGAGTTTGAAAAGACCAGTGTCAACATGAGCACCTACCTGGTGGCCTTCATCGTTGCTAACTTCACCTCCATGACTAAAAATGTCTCAAACACGCTGGTAGGTCTGATAAAAGTGTGGCTCCTTCATTTGTATTCTTTAAGTATTCAGTGAGCTTCTGTGTTTTGCTGCTAAGTGTCTTCATGTGTAGATGTTTATCTGTGTGTTTAGGTGTCTGTGTACTCTGTGCCAGAGAAGAAGGAGCATACTGACTATGCTCTGGAAACATGCTCCAAGCTGCTGGAGTTCTACAACGACTTCTTTGAAATTAACTACCCACTTAAAAAACTAGGTGAGTACACACAGGTAGTTTCACAAAAGGTTTACACACACCATTTCCTTGACTTAAATGACCTCTTCACACACCTACGTATTTCCTGTTTCAGACTTGGTAGCCATCCCTGACTTCCTGGCAGGAGCCATGGAGAACTGGGGCCTGATCACTTTCAGAGAGACCAGCCTGCTGGTGGGACAGAATTCCTCTCCTCTGGAGAAACAAGTCGTTGCCTCTGTGGTAGCGCATGAGCTTGCCCATCAGGTATGTACTTGTATGTCTGTAAAAAGAAGCAGATGCAGTGCATTATGCTACAGTCAGGTCCTCATGTTTTTCTGATGTTGCATATTTAGTGGTTTGGAAACTTGGTGACGATGAGCTGGTGGAATGACCTGTGGCTCAACGAAGGCTTTGCCACCTACATGCAGTACATGTCGCTGCAGGCCGTGATGCCCAAGCTGGACGTCGTAGGTTCACACACCTGCCTCAGAAATATTAACGCTTCATTGTCTGCCTTCCAGTAAACTCTGTGTGTTTGCAGGGTAATTTGTTCCTGGCAGTCCGCTTCAGAGCCTTGGACAAAGACGCGCTAAACTCCTCCCACGCTGTGTCCACCGAGGTTAACAAGCCGGAGCAGGTGGAGGAGATGTTTGACTCCGTGTCCTATGAGAAGGTACGCTTTTTACTCGTTACGTTTTCATAAATCTCGTAAAATTCCATATCAAGATTTGTTTTTTTATTGGTTGATTTATTTATGGATCATAGGACAAAGAAACAATAATAAAGTGCAGCATGGAAAAGTGAAAACACTTTTTTACAACACCGTGCCAAAATGATAGAATTTAAAGAAAATACAATGAAACACATGATTAACAACAGAAACAAGTAAAACTATCCTTAAACAAAAGACACACATCAACATGTAAATACTAAATTACTCCCACTCCAAAAAACAAGAATAGCTCAATAAGAATATCATTGCAAATTCCACAAAAAATCAGTTCCCATTTCCAATGAAAAGCCCTTATCTGACTTCTCTAAACCACTGTCATATTTAAAGGCTTGATGTGTAAAGGCTGTTACAAACAGTCCTGCTTGTGTATTCTGCTTGTGCTCAGTATGGATGATTGTTTACCCGAGAGAGAAATGTCTCTACTGGATCTTATGAGTCATAACTGTCTGAGTGCTGCTCTGGCTGTGATCACAGATGCTTTGTGACCGTCTTCCAGGGTGCGTCCATCCTCCTGATGCTGAACACCTCGCTGCCAGGGGAACAACAGTTCAGAAAGGGTATCATTGAATACCTGAAGCAGTTCAGTGGATCAAACACCGTCACCAACGACCTCTGGAACAGCCTTACACGGGTGTGTATATGTGTGTGTGTGCCTTTTTTAGTTTTTTCTTGGTGCTATCGTCAGCACATATATCACTTTAACTACATTTAACATTTGACCTCCCTCTGTCAGCCAGCCTGAATTATGCTCTCTTTAGCTAGTTTACTTTTATTACAAAATGTGTAATCCCAGAGAACTGCCCAGGAGCGGCATCATTAACATAATTACTTTCTGTGTATCTGTTTATATTGCCTTTGGGTTTGGATTATAAAAATGGAAATTGTTACATCAAATCTTCAGAAAAACAGCTGCAAAGTTTCAGATCACACAATCCTCTTTACATTTTGAGAAATACATCAGTGAACGCAGCATTGCACTGCACAGACTCTAGATTTATTTCCCTGTATGCAGGTGGAGGTCTCGGCTCAGCACCAGAATGTGTCGGAGATGATGAGCTCATGGACGTCACAGAAAGGCTTCCCATTGGTCACCGTAAGCCGTGAGGGAGATGAAGTGACCCTCACACAGGAGCACTTCCTGCTCACCTCTGATGAAGCCACCCATAGGTCCAGGTGCGTTACGTTACCACCCACACAGATGACCATAGACACCCATCACAACACTAACTGTGTTTTGCTCTCTTCTTAGCTTATGGAATATTCCAGTGACATACGTGACTGACAACTGCAGTTTGGCCCCTGAGTGCAGACAGGTGTTCAATCTGAAGACCAAGTCAGGTAAAGCAAAGTCGCAACCAGCAGCATCAAGTCAGGGTTCAAGAATCTCACGTGCTGTGTCAAATGGTGCATGTTTGTGTGTGTTCTCAGGGACTCTAAAGCTAGCCGAAAGTGTGAAGTGGCTGAAGCTGAACTACAGAAACACCGGCTTCTACATCGTCCACTACGGTGACGAGGGCTGGGCCACTCTTATCGAAGCTTTGAACAGCGACTTCAGTGTCTTTACACATGAGGACCGCGCCTCGCTCATACACAACATCTTTGCTCTCTCCAGGTATAGATGACATCATACAAAGTTTTAGTGACGACAAGAAAATTGAGTAGAGGAGTTATCTAACTTAATTGTATTTGTTTCTTTTAAATATGTTATTATCCATCCTTCTTTCCTTTATCTTTCTGTTTCATTGACAGACTGGGACGTGTGTCCTTCCGCCAAGTGCTCAACCTGTTGCACTACGTGTCCAATGAAACTGAGACATCTCCTGTTACAGAGGCCTTGTTACAGCTCAATGCCATCTACCGGCAGCTCGACAAAAGACAAGCGCACAGTGTTGTGGCCCGCATGAAGGTACACACACACACTCACACTCACACTCACACTCACACTCTAACTCACACACACACTCACACTCTAACTCCAACGCGCACTCACACACACACTCTAACTCGCACTCACACTCACACACTCTAACTCACACACACACTCGCACTCGCACACACACTCACACTCTAACTCACACTCGCACACACACTCACACTCTAACTCGCACTCGCACACACTCGCACACACTCGCACTCGCACTCGCACTCGCACACACTCGCACTCGCACTCGCACTCGCACTCGCACTCGCACACACTCGCACTCGCACACACACTCTAACTCACACTCGCACACACACTCTAACTCACACTCGCACACACACTCGCACTCACACTCGCACTCACACTCACACACACACTCTAACTCACACACACACTCGCACTCACACTCGCACACACACTCGCACTCACACACACACACTCACACACACACTCTAACTCACACACGCACTCGCACACACACTCACACTCGCACACACACGCACTCACACTCTAACTCGCACACACACTCGCACACACACTCTAACTCGCACACACACGCGCACACACACTCTAACTCACACTCACACTCGCACTCACACTCGCACACACACTCTAACTCACACACACACTAGCACTCACACACACACACTCTAACTCACACACGCACTCGCACACACACTCACACTCGCACACACACTCTAACTCACACACACACTCACACACACACTCGCACACACACTCGCACACGCACTCTAACTCACACACACACTCGCACTCACACACACACTCTAACTCACACTCACACTCGCACTCACACTCGCACACACACTCTAACTCACACACACACTAGCACTCACACACACACACTCTAACTCACACACGCACTCGCACACACACTCACACTCGCACACACACTCTAACACACACTCACACACACACACACTCACACACACTCTAACTCACACACACACTCGCACTCACACACACACTCTAACTCACACTCGCACACACACTCACACTCGCACTCGCACTCACACTCGCACTCACACTCTAACTCACACACACACTCGCACACACACACTCGCACACACACACACACTCGCACTCACACACACACTCTAACTCACACTCACACTCGCACTCACACTCGCACACACACTCTAACTCACACACACACTAGCACTCACACACACACACACACTCTAACTCACACACGCACTCGCACACACACTCACACTCGCACACACACTCTAACTCACACACACACTCACACACACACTCACACACACTCTAACTCACACACACACTCGCACTCACACACACACTCTAACTCACACTCACACACACACTCACACTCGCACTCACACTCTAACTCACACACACACTCGCACACACACACTCGCACACACACTCGCACACACACGAACTCGCACTCACACTCGCACACACACTCACACTCGTACACACACTCTAACTCACACTCGCACTCACACTCGCACACACACTCACACACACGCACACACACACTCTAACTCACACACACACACACACTCGCACACACACAAACTCGCACTCACACTCGCACACACACTCACACTCGTACACACACTCTAACTCACACTCGCACACACACTTGCACTCACACTCACACTCGCACACACACTCTAACTCACACTCTAACTCACACACACACTCGCACACACTCACACTCGCACTCTAACTCACACTCACACACACACTCGCACACACACTCTAACTCTAACTCACACTCGCACACTCTAACTCTAACTCACACTCGCACACACACACTCTAATTCACACTCGCACACACACTCTAATTCGCACTCACACACACACTCTAACTCACACTCGCACACACACTCTAACTCGCACACACACTCTAACTCGCACACACACTCTAACTCGCACACACACTCTAACTCGCACACTCTAACTCACACACACACACACACTCTAACTCACACGCACACACACTCTAACTCACACACACACACACACACACTCTAACTCACACGCACACACACTCTAACTCGCACTCGCACACACACTCACACTCACACACACACACACTCGCACACACACTCACTCTACCTCGCACTCGCACACACACACACATACACACACACACAAACTCACAACACAGGTTCAAAGATGAAGGTCACATGTTGGGAATAAAAGGCTGACGGACTGCATTTTGCTGTAAAATGAGGAGTTATATGAAGTAGTTACATTTAACAGTAACGTATAGGCAGTTAAGTTCAAGCAGCAAATCTGTCTTATACTAAACATTAGACTTTTGAGGTCTTGAGTTTATGTACACCATCTTAAACTTTACTTAAGCCTTTCCATTTAAAGCTCAAGTAATTACAGATCACTGACTCAAACCTTATTCACATGTAGTATTTATATTTACATTGTGTACACTATTAGAAACACATCTATGAGTGTGAATCTTAAAAGCCCAAATGCTCACTAGTACTCAATGAAGTTAAACATGAATTACACAACCTCAACAGTCTCTCATTAAAACACATTTTCATATCTGTATTGTCTTTATTTAAGAAGTGAAGATGTTGGTGGGTTTTAGTTTCAAGCTCTTGTGAACGGATTACAGTGTTTCTGTTTACTAATGCATTCATGATTCTTTTATTTCTCCATATGACAGATTTATATCCTGCATCAGTTTCGTTCTCTGATGGACAACCAGACGTGGGTAGAGGAGCAGAGTGTTTCTAAGCAGGAGCTGCGTGCGGCCCTGCTGGGGACGGCCTGCAGTCTGGGGGAGGAGAACTGCTTAAAGCAAGCCAAGGACCTGTTCAAACAATACCTCCAGTCCAATGAGTCCATCAAGTACGTCTGACACCATCTTGTTCCTTTCTCCGTCACATTGACAGAAACAACAGGTTTCAGCGAATCAGTGGACATGAGGGAGCAGCCCTAACATATTTTCAGAGATAGCATATCTAGCATAAAGAAGAAATGTGTCTTGATTTAGTTTGTATCTTATATTTTATTTGTAGGCAATAAAGTACATTTTGGTGCAATTTTAACCTTCAAAATGTTTAATATTTCCGGTAGGATCCCAGGCGATCTGCAGCAGGTTGTATTCACTGTGGCCGGACAGTCGGATGAAGATTGGGATAGCTTGTTTGACCTGTACGCACATGCCACCTATGATGCAGAGAAGAGATCCATGCTGCGAGGCCTAGCATCCACTCAGGACGCACGGCGTATCGTGTGGTAAGTGTTTGTTTTCTCATGGCCAGGATCGAGAGGGAATATTTCTAAAGCAATCGACTCAATTGAATTAATTATTTGAACATGCCTTAAACCTATGCGTAAGAGGGCACCAGTGTGTTTTTGGTTCATAGCATTTCACTCTTAGTTCAGTACAAATCCACTCTGAGGCTTAGTTCTACTAACCCACCCTTATAACAATTACTTGACAAATTACACTTTTAAATTAAGCAATAAAACTCCCCAAACCAAATGCCAATAGTGAGTTTTCTCATCTTGGTGTCTGTGATTATTACAGTTAAGAATCTCCGATACAAAAACACTAATATTTGAGAATAAAACTTTTTTCTTTTCTTTTCTTCTTCTCTTAATGTGTTTGTTCTTACACAGGTTTGTAGTATAACTACAAATAATATTGATTCGACCTACATTGTATTCTGCTGTATAGAAATGTGTGTATTGTGAGTGTTGTTTATTTTCTGAACAGCCTTTAAACACGTGTTTCGGTCTGTAGGATTCTGAAGGCCGGCCTGCAGGGGAACATCATCCAGACTCAGGAGCTGCCTCTGGTCATCAGCACGGTGTGTAACGGCTTCGCTGGCTACCTGTTCGTCTGGGACTTCATTCAGGAGAACTGGGACTGCCTCATCGAGAAGTGAGTGGTCCCTTTCAGCTTCATACAGGTTATACTGAGAATACGTTCTGATTTCACATGTGGATGATAAGGTGAAACAACATGAGTGTTTGTGTGTCTGGCTGTAGGTTTCCTCTGGGCTCCTTCGCCATCCAGTCAATCGTCAAGTCCGTCACCTCTCAGTTCTCCACACAGGCACACCTTGATCAGGTACGCTATTTTATAGTTGTATGTTTTTGAGGCCTGTTACAAGAACTACGGTGTTGGAAAAAAATGGCCCAGAAGTACTAATTACTATAAACTAGATAATTGTCTTGTTAAAACAATTGTATGCCACTGATGTAATTATAATATAATATAATATCATAAAAAGGCAAGTGCACCCTCTAAAAGAACAATGAACTTTTCATTTATAATAATATATAGACATTATATTCAAAACCAAAACTGTAAATAAAATGTACTTTCGTGCACTGTTCACAAAAAAAGCACAACATATATTAATCATTTGGCACAGGGTAATTTAGAGACAATTAGATTAGTGTAGATACACTTTATTTATGCCAAATTGGATTAAATATGAAGAAAAAAAATATCCCTATATGCAATCTATTTTCTCATGGGTTTTTAGCGTTCTTATCAAAAAGTGCAAAGTAAAACCGTGTGTGTGTGTTCTGTAGGTCCATAGTTTCTTCTCCAGTCTGAAGGAGCGTGGCTATCAGATGAGGAGCGTGCAGGAAGCTCTGGAAACCATCAGGCTGAACCGGCGCTGGATGGATAAAAACCTGTCCACGCTCCAAAAATGGCTCTAATAACGATCGCCATCCAGGCTCCGCCCCGCTGACATGCAACATGTCGTCGGGGCAACAGCAATGTTTGCACTATTGTAGGACTCTGTCTCTTAACTCTCTTTATCCAGGCCAGAGTTTTCAAAGCCAGAGGTTTTGCTCTACCTGGGTGGACAAGGTGTTCTTTCTGATACTGGTCCGGTGAGATGTATTTTTGCTCAGGGTGTCTCTGATTGTGCGTCTGACAGGAAGTTGTCGGATGCTGAACACACTCCTCACACTTGATGCTGTCGACCTCCGTGGCTTTCATCTTAACCTCCCGCCCGAGCAGACAATCGTGCTTCACCCACACTCCTCCGTCAGCCTGCTCTAAGGATCCTAACTCTGTGAGCTGTGATAGGCCACTGGAAAAAGAGGATGAATGAAGAATGTCAACATTACTGTTTCTAGTAAAGTAAGCGACTTTGAGACTATGAAAAACGCTATATAAATTCAATTTATTATTATTATTATTATTATGTGCTGTCAGTCAGTCCTTATCGTCGGATATATGTTGATGCAGCTGTCAGGGATTCCTAGGCGATGAGACGTTCAAATCACCGGTACTTTTTAGAGGAGTTATTGTTAGACTTTGACTAACCTTGTGTCGCCATGTTACAAAATAGCTGCTTGTCATTCTGAACTCTAGTTACTGATGAGCGTTTTAGTCAGGATTGATCTTGACAATTGGTTGATTGAGTCAAATGCCTAACTTGTGTTGGCATCGATTGAATGTACTGAAAACCTACCCACTGTGTCCAGTAGAGAGCGTACTGCGCACGTTTAAATCGACAACCTGTCTTAGGTCAGAGCAGGCAGTGAACGCTGGAGCCAAATGTTTCTTCCTTTCTTCCTCTACCATCATAAGCCCAGTTTTCCTCTCATCAACAAGCTCTATTTTGCCTGTGGTGATCGGACAGACTCAGATTTAACAGTGTGTTTTTAAACTTGTATTCATAATGTAAATACGCTCAACCCTACAGAGTTTTAACCTGTGACTTTACTGTTTCGATCATCTTGACTTTTAACATTTTAGGGATTTGCTTTTGTGTTGTTTGTGTATATGGAGTGTAAAGAGAAGGAAACAAGAGTCAAATACTTTTTCTGTATTTCTGGATTGAGACCATCCGAGCAGAGCAGTTTGCTGCTGAATGTTTGTGTTTTAAGGGCTAATGTGCACATTGAAGACACCGAGGGTATAGCAGAACATTTATTTTGGAAATTACTGCTGTTTCCAGTAAGCTGTTCATTAGCCAAATGAAAATACAGAAGGTTTAAAGTTATATATGTTAACCAGTCATGTTGCTCCTATCAAAGAGGAGCCTAGCTATTTGTTGAGTGTCTTAACATGTTTCCCTTACTTTTGTTCTAAGCCAATACAGTTGATTACTTACACTGAACTATATTTAAAGTGGCATTGCTTTTACTCCATCCACTCCATCACTGTCATTACATATTTAGGATAATTGAGTAAATAAAGTAGATTAAATCCTTTCCTTTGAACATCCCTAACATCCCCATGAGATAACATCTCTGTTTTTTGGTTGTCATGCTATCTCATTGTTTCATTTATTTAAAAAAATGTATTAAACACAAACATTGGTCCAATCCCCACCAGTGTTACCTCAGCGCTGTGTACACTATAGAGACGCCATGTTACTCGAAAACATGGCCGTACACCCTGCCCAAAGAATTGTGCATTCAAAACTAGACAAAGGTACTGTAGGCGTTTTTCACAGTATTGCCATTCACTTGTTCCACTCTGTCATAGTGTGTTAATATATGGAAGTTAGGAATATGCCTTTTATATACATGTTTTATGCTTTTATTTCCTGGATTATTATGTATGACACCGTTTTATTGTGAAGTGACACTTTTTGTTTCTCCAGCTGCCAGCAATCAGATGAATGAATCAGCTTTACTGAGGCTCTGGGATTTTTTTGTTCCATCGTGTTTTGTTTCGAGAACAACCGTTTCATGTGAAGTCATGCGCTTTAAGAGTTGCTGAAGTCGTGCAGGTACGAGGTTTAGATGTGGCCGGTCTGATGGGAAGATGTAGGAAGGTCAGTAACTGTATCGGAGCGTCTTTGTTTTTTGCACTGGGATAAAATGCTGCAGATGCTTTTGTGACTGTGTTGCTCTTCATGTTGATAATAAAAAAAAATGTTATAGTTGTTTCCTCAAAATGTTGGCTTTATTTGTATTTTCCATGTCTTAACAACGTAACTGTTGGACACTGCATGCTGCTGCGCTTGAACAAATAAATAAGAACATTTTGAAAAACGGACTATGAAATAAGTGAAAAAGCTTCCGGGAATGCAAAATGCAAGAAGGTTCTTTAGATTAAGCTGCAAAAGACATGCTACAAAAAAACCTGAAAGCTACATCCTTAACCATCACAACATCTACTCTAAATAAAAACAACAACCTTAAAAAGGCCTACAATTATTTATTTGTATTGAATATTAACCTGATCACTATTTCCCCTCATCCAGTTTCACTAAGCTTTGTCACGTTTGAGAACAGAAATTCATTTTAGTTCATTGTTGCTTCTATTCCATTTATTGTAAATACTAATAAGCCTGTGACAAACAGCCAAAAAGGGCTTTAGTTTTCGAGATACCGCTCCCGCCCTTAGCAAAAAAATCTATAAAATCCAA
>CM070487.1:33951526-33974676 GCA_036324585.1 Champsocephalus esox | reverse complement strand
GATATACTTTATTGATCCCAAGTTGGAACATTTGCGTTACATCATAGTATACATACAACATAGTTAACATTGCTGGAGGTATGCACACATATTGATAGATGTCTTGTAATGCACTGTTGAGGAACCTGCGACCCAAGTTTTTCATTCAGTGCAGAACTACACCATAGTTGTGTAGGCCTATATGATATGTCAATAAACCTTAGAACATCTTGACATCTTGAACGGGATGTGCAAAATAGTCATTATATACAGTCTTTAATTAACTATTAGTAGAGAATAACAAGTAATGAATATACTTTATAGGGATTCTATTAATATCTAATAATAAAAATAATGAAATTCAATAACATGCTTTAACCACCAGGTGTCTCTTTATATCAGGTGTGCACCTTTATGGTGTAAATGCAGCCTATCTACCAATTGGATCAAATATAAAAGTGAGCCGAATTAGTGTTGATACTGCAAGGAGACGTAATGTGTGAAAAGAAATGTAAGATGTTGTTTAATGGCTGATATATTTATGATCCACGTCACGTTTTCAGTTCCTCATCTTTGTCTTCTCATCAGGGCTATACATACAGAACTGCGGCAGATATGTAATATTTAATGCAGCCGAACCGTGTATTACAATGCCGTTATGTGATGAATTTCAAAGAGAAAAGCAAGCACACTCGGAATAAGGTATTATTTTATTTTTTAAAAATATTTTCGGTCTGTTTCCGGTATTTGTTAATGACGATGTGCTCTGAGATGTGAGACTGGAATTGCACAGGGGAAAATAACGTATCTTTAGATGCGGATTGTGTTAAACTAATATGTTTGCGCTGTGGACCAACACTATACATTGACGGGGAAGGGGGTAGCAATAAAGATAACACCATTAAACAGTTACACAACATAACAGAAATAATATCGATAGCAGCGTCCCTAGCAACCACCTTGGTAACAATGAAAACGTTGGACGCAATTTCCTGAAGTAATCTTCGTAATAACTAGCAAACTAAAGATCATGTACATCCACTGCACACATCATCTGAAATAACAACTCATATTTCTCGCATGAAATGACATCAAAACGCATTTTAATGTCCAAACTAACTTTAAAATAGGCATTTTACACCCAGAATAAAACGAAGTTCGGCCATGTTTTCTTTTTCTGCAGGGAGAAATCACGTGACGTCAAACAGAGCACATGGTGTAGGCCAAACGATAGCTGGGGATTCTGGGTAGTGTAGTGTCTTCATTGCCTTTAAGGGCAGTTGACACAAACGAATGCCGTGCTTACATGAGCGTCCATAGAAGCACATGGACATCCCGGAAAGCTGAACATGGACGCTAAGGCCCCCCCTTGCGTTGAAAATGGACGCTAAGGCCCCCCCCCTTGCGTTGAAAATGGACGCTAAGGCCCCCCCCCTTGCGTTGGAAAAAGCCGGCAGGGGACTTGACATAACGTCAACATAGGCCGACCTGGGAGTGAGGATGTGTTGATAATATACTTTGCAATTTCGCCTTGTGTTTCTTTGCATCGCCAGCTTTATTATCCTTTACTTGACAAATAAACCGTTTTTAAGGTTAAAAAGCTATTGAATCAGCAAAGTAAACATATGATGTATGCATGGATATTTACTGCGAAGTTTTTCTGACTGTGCAAGATCTATCTTGTTAATAAATAAACGAAAAATGCTTAAAAAACGAGATTGTCTTTATAAACCAAGACACTTTAAAGAAACTCAAAGGCTTTATATGTGCCCGTTTATGTGCCCTAATATCAATCATGCATTGCTTGCTCTCGAGTGCTTTTCATAATTTTTTTGATAAATAATCAATTTATAATAATAATAATAATCAATTTTTACTAATTTCTTTGGTGCTTTTTTCTTCAAATAGATGGCGTCTGCTTTTCCCCCTTAATTTCACGGCTTTTTCTAATCAGTACATTATTTTCTTATTCATTGTTTTCAATGCTTTTCCACTCGTGATAAACCGTAAAAACGCAACCGAGATGTTTTTTTTAAAGGGAGCGGGGCAACATTCGCCTGCAGACGTTCCATGACGTAGGAGCTATGGAGCGCAGCAGTTCTCACGCGCATCAAAGCCAACCCGTTCTAGAATGCTGGCTCATAGGACGTTATCAGTTTAGTTTGCAAATAGACCCCAAAAGCAGACACTTGAGCACTTATGTCAGACCTTCACAAGGAGAGCCCAGAGAGAAATAGTTCTGCAGAAATTACCAGATTGCATTTAAAATGTATCACCAATCACTGGAAATTGAAATGGAAAGCAGCGAATCCAGCAGCGAATCCAACACCGACTACAGCGTAAGCAATCTAGTCTGAATCTCACACACAAGGGAAAAAGTGACTCCTTTATTAGGTTCATGTTTTCATTGTTGATGAAATAGCCTTTGAAATGCATACAATGCATGCTGGTCTCTCTGTGCAATATTTCAGATTGACTACAGACATGGTTTGCGAGTTTTGCAAGCATCACTAAATCATTCTGGCACATTTTGAACTTGTACAACATTTGTTAAAGTCTCATCCTCTTTGGCATGACTTTTAAAACCTGATTTGTTTTATTTCCAGATTCCTTCAGACGAAATGGGAGAACTGATATGCAGCGATTTGGATATGCCGATGTTAACACCAGACATATTCCAGCCCATAATCAGGTCATGCCTCAATGACTGCACAGATGTGTAAGTAACACGTTTAAAGCAACACATCCTCACTCCCAGGTCGGCCTATGTTGACGTTATGTCAAGTCCCCTGCCGGCTTTTTCCAACGCAAGGGGGGGGGCCTTAGCGTCAATTTTCAACGCCAGGGGGGGGGCCTTAGCGTCGATTTTCAACGCCAGGGGGGGGGCCTTAGCGTCCATTTTCAACGCAAGGGGGGGGGGCCTTAGCGTCCATATTCAGCTTTCCGGGATGTCCATGTGCTTCTATGGACGCTCATGTAAGCACGGCATTCGTTTGTGTCAACTGCCCTTAAAGGCAATGAAGACACTACACTACCCAGAATCCCCAGCTATCGTTTGGACTACACCATGTGCTCTGTTTGGCAAACCCCGTGATCGTCCTCAAGCTCTGTGATTGGAGAGTGTGCTCCGAGGGTTACCGAGCCTCGAACAGCACTTGAAATGGGATGGAACCACGGCAGACTGTTCAAAACTGGATTTGAACGGGTCCACCGCGTCCCCCCCCTCCCCCACCCTGTCCCCAGAACTACACATGCTGGCTATTCTGTTTCGCAACATGTTCTCTATGGCACGTCTCTACTGGGAGTTGTAGTTTTAAAAGACGTGTTCGTATTTCCCATAATAAGAAGTTGCCAGTATTAAACTGTGTACATCCCTGGAGGTTTAGGGGACAGGAAACACTCATATTTAAAACATATAATTAATAAATGGGTGTAAATTGCTTGTGCCCATAATGGGCAGCATTAATATATATACCCACACGCCAGCTAAGGTCAGAAGAGCTTTATTTAACAGCTGGACTTATGTTTGTGACCCCTCCTGTTGTTAATTGATAACATTACATTACATTACATTAATTGATAAGCCTGAAACATGCACTTGTCAAGGTTCAGAGGCACATTTTGCAAATATGGCAGTAGCCATCGATCAGCTTAAGATAAGATATACTTTATTGATCCCAAGTTGGAACATTTGCGTTACATCATAGTATACATACAACATAGTTAACATTGCTGGAGGTATGCACACATATTGATAGATGTCTTGTAATGCACTATTGAGGAACCTGCGACCCAAGTTTTTCATTCAGTGCAGAACTACACCACAGTTGTGTAGGCCTATATGATATGTCAATAAACCTTAGAACATCTTGAAATCTTGAACGGGATGTGCAAAATAGTCATTATATACAGTCTTTAATTAACTATTAGTAGAGAATAACGAGTAATGAATATACTTTATAGGGATTCTATTAATATCTAATAATAAAAATAATGAAATTCAATAACATGCTTTAACCACCAGGTGTCTCTTTATATCAGGTGTGCACCTTTATGGTGTAAATGCAGCCTATCTACCAATTGGATCAAATATAAAAGTGAGCCGAATTAGTGTTGATACTGCAAGGAGACGTAATGTGTGAAAAGAAATGTAAGATGTTGTTTAATGGCTGATATATTTATGATCCACGTCACGTTTTCAGTTCCTCATCTTTGTCTTCTCATCAGGGCTCTATAAATACAGAACTGCGGCAGATATGTAATATTTAATGCAGCCGAACCGTGTATTACAATGCCGTTATGTGATGACTTTCAAAGAGAAAAGCAAGAGCACTCGGAATAAGGTATTATTTTATTTTTAAAAAATATTTTCGGTCTGTTTCCGGTATTTGTTAATGACGATGTGCTCTGAGATGTGAGACTGGAATTGCACAGGGGAAAATAACGTATCTTTAGATGCGGATTGTGTTAAACTAATACGTTTAGGCTGTGGACCAACACTAGACATTGACGGGGAAGGGGGTAGCAATAAAGACAACACCATTAAACAGTTACAGAACATAACAGAAATAATATCGATAGCAGCGTCCCTAGCAACCACCTTGGTAACAATGAAAACGTTGGACGCAATTTCCTGAAGTAATCTTCGTAATAACTAGCAAACTAAAGATCATGTACATCCACTGCACACATAATCTGAAATAACAACTCATATTTCTCGCATCAAATGACATCAAAACGCATTTTAATGGCCAAACTAACTTTAAAATAGGCATTTTACACCCAGAATAAAACGAAGTTCGGCCATGTTTTCTTTTTCTGCAGGGAGAAATCACGTGACGTCAAACAGAGCACATGGTGTAGGCCAAACGATAGCTGGGGATTCTGGGTAGTGTAGTGTCTTCATTGCCTTTAAGGGCAGTTGACACAAACGAATGCCGTGCTTACATGAGCGTCCATAGAAGCACATGGACATCCCGGAAAGCTGAACATGGACGCTAAGGGCCCCCCCCCTTGCGTTGAAAATGGACGCTAAGGCCCCCCCCCTTGCGTTGAAAATGGACGCTAAGGCCCCCCCCCTGGCGTTGAAAATGGACGCTAAGGCCCCCCCCCTTGCGTTGGAAAAAGCCGGCAGGGGACTTGACATAACGTCAACATAGGCCGACCTGGGAGTGAGGATGTGTTGTTTAAAGTCATCAAGCAGATAAGCTCAGCCCTGGCGTAAACATCTCTGTTTTGATAAAACATTACTCGTCTTTTTCTTACAGGAGTTGGCAGTTGTTATCAGATGGCAAAATTGACTCAGACGCCGCCATTCTTCTTACAAGGATGTGTCAGGACATCACAGACACGCTCACCATCCTGATCATGGAAGTAACTTTACCTCAGGTTAATAAGTGGATGGACTGGGTGGAGGAGGAAAACCACAAAAACGCCAGCGTCACGGCCTCCTTCCCATCGTAAGTCAACAGCCACTCTTAAAGTACATTTCAGTGAGCTGCATTCCTACTTCAAAGACTTTGAATCCTAACTCTTTCCATGTTTGTTTCTCGGCGAGCCTAGGGTTTATACGCAAAGGACTCGTACTTATGTCAGAGTGACAGAAGACGATGTTGAGGCCAGTTTTGGGAACTGTCTCGACTGCTGTTTCGGTATGGCACTAGGACTCCCGCAGAGTAAAACCGAACAATCTCAAGCACTCCTGGCTTTGTTCATAGTATCGATAACAAAGAGGGTGAACAGCGGTCTTCGAGACCTCACACAGCCACCCTCTTCCAACTCGTCCAGTGAGTCAGTTTCATCAACCGATTCTCAAACCGAAGATATCGTTTACCACATCGCCCATATCTTGAGAGCTTGCATGAGAAATGATAACGGGCTTCCCTCACTGCAGTTTTCCCGAAGAAGCTGCACGTTTTCAGATGACGAGACAGATATCAAAAAGATAATGGCAGCGGCAGATGAATTGCTGGTTTCAACTGACTTTGCAGAGCGTTCGGCCACTCCGGCAGGGAAGCCGCCACAAAAGAGTTCAGAGGAAGAAGCAGAAGACGACGAAGACTTCAAAATCGTTTTAGATTTCCTCGCAAGTGAAAGAGAAAATGAGGCTTCCGTGAAACCAGAGAGTTCGCCAAAAAGAAGTGCAAAGCAAGAGGAAGAAGAACGACTCTATTTGGAAACTGTTGCAGAATTCTTCCCCGGTGAAAATGAGGCTTCCGTGAAACCAGAGAAGCTGCCAAAAACAAGTGCAGAGGAAGAAGACGACGACGAAGAACCCAAAGCCGTTTTAGATTTCCTCACAACTGAAAGCGAAGATGAGGCTTCCGTGAAACCAGAGAAGCTGCCAAAAACAAGTGCAGAGCAAAAG
Organism: Champsocephalus esox; assembly: GCA_036324585.1. NCBI lineage: Eukaryota > Metazoa > Chordata > Actinopteri > Perciformes > Channichthyidae > Champsocephalus > Champsocephalus esox. The sequence goes on along the minus strand of CM070487.1, from coordinate 33,968,330 downwards.
GAAGAAAACGGGAGAATCCTCGAAGCAGCTTTAGAATTCCTCGCAAGTGAAGGTGAAAATTACTCTTCGATTGAACGAGAGAATCGGCCACAAAAAAGTGCAGAGGAAGAAGACGACGACGAACAACCCAAAGCCGTTTTAGAATTCCTCGCAAGTGAAAGCGAAGATGACTATTCGATTGAACGAGAGAATCGGCCACAAAAAAGTGCAGAGAAACTGGACAGAATAGCAACCTACTATAGATTAGTCACCATCTCACCTTTTCAGGATGATGACATTTCTGGAAAAAAATCAGAAGAAGGGTTAGGAAGTGAATGTACGAGTCCTTCTTCCAGTTTAGTCAATGAAACGTCTAATAGCTATGACGAGCAGTTGCCACAACAACGCAGAAAAGTCCTCAAAAAGGGCAAAAAGGCCAAAAAGGGCAAAAAGAAGGCCGATTACTCTTCAACAGAGACTTCAGACGGAGGCACACAGCAACGATATGACGAAAGGTACCTGGATGAAGAGGAGCATTTCTACTCTGAAGAAGAGTTGCTGATAAAGCAACACAGGACCTGTCTCACTGTGTTTCTAGTCAAGCTACTGGATCACATTGCAACCCCAAGCCAGCCCATTTACCACAGTGACTTTAAGGGGATGGTGGAGCGCCTGAGAATGAAGACGGATACGATCGGGTTTGCCACTCTCCTGAGAACCCGTGAAAACATCCACATCCCCATCTACAGAGACCTCGTCGAGCAGTTTGGATCTGCGGAGGAGCTTCAGAGTGCCATCAGATACAAAAGTGCAATGTTTGAGAAAGCCGTGTCCACGGCATTGAAAGAAAATCTGTGGAAGTGTTCAGAAAAAACTTGCAGCACTGCCGTGAAGAGGAAGACCAAGAAGAGGGTCAAGCAATTCTCCACAGACAGTGAGATGAACACATCGTCAATGTCGGAAGAGTTCGAGATGGTGGTAGGATCGACACCCCGACCACAGAAGAAGAACAAGAAGAAGTGCATCTTATGTCACATGGTCGACTGCGTCGCCAAGTTCTTCAGGAAGGTGTTCAAGTGAGGCTGGATCGCAAGCTCGGAGAAAACGTGCATCAACGCATGCAACACATTTTCCATTTTCATCTTTGTTCTACTTTTTCAAACAAGTCTGAGTTTGTCTTAAATTGATTGATGTACTTTTTAGTTTTTATCCTCTAGGCTGAAGACTTTTTATTTTACTGTAACTTTTATCATATATTTTTTTATGTTTATTGTTTTATCTTTGCTTTTTCATTACTGTTTTTAAATGCCATTTCATAATGTTTTTTCCGTAACACTATGTATTGCATGCTCGGGTTTCCTCCGGGGTTCTCCGGTTTCCCCGCTTTAATTTAATAAAATTACAATCAATAGATATCTGCTTTGTCATGTGCTTATCATCAGAGGTAGAACGGGAGTCAAGAGAACGCTCTCATTATTAGAAATGTGTCGAGTTGAAGTTTAAGGAGCCTTTCTGCAGTAAATCTCATGTACCACTAGGGGGCGACAATAACCACACATTTCTGCAAACCTTTGTGACGATCAAATTGCAAAATGAAATGTCAGACAGTATCTTCATTATTCACCGAGTAAAGAGAACACCTTCACAGCGACAGGAAGTGTCCAAATAACCGGATGAAAAGTCACTTTATTGTCTCAGACTGTTACAGTGCTTCAACTTCAGATCATCAGGTGAGAGAAACATTGAAAACACTGCACCATAAATATGAAAAGGTTTGTGTTTCCAGTTCAGTCCATGGTCGTATTATCAAAAAACACAAGTGTCGTCATCCTCTCAAGTGTTAATATTGTCTACAGACACTATTTTGGGGTACCATTTATCCATTTTCACCCCTTTTTTCTGGTTCTTCCAAAAGTTCACTTTTTCTGACTCTGGAGGAATGTAACGGGAGTTGTCAGGGGACTCTACCCGCCTTAGGAGACACTGTTTTGGGGTACAATTTATCCATTTTCACCCCTTTTTCTGGTTCGTCCAAAAGTTCACCTTTTCTGACTCTGGAGGAATGTAACGGGAGTTGTCAGGGGACTCTACCCGCCTTAGGAGACACTGTTTTGGGGTACAATTTATCCATTTTCACCCCTTTTTCTGGTTCGTCCAAAAGTACACCTTTTCTGACTCTGGAGGAATGTAACGTGAGTTGTCAGGGGACTCTACCCGCCTTAAGAGACACTGTTTTGGGGTACAATTTATCCATTTTCACCCCTTTTTCTGGTTCGTCCAAAAGTTCACCTTTTCTGACTCTGGAGGAATGTAACGGGAGTTGTCAGGGGACTCTACCCGCCTTAAGAGACACTATTTTGGGGTACAATTTATCCATTTTCACCCCTTTTTTCTGGTTCTTCCAAAAGTTCACTTTTTCTGACTCTGGAGGAATGTAACGGGAGTTGTCAGGGGACTCTACCCGCCTTAAGAGACACTATTTTGGGGTACAATTTATCCATTTTCACCCCTTTTTTCTGGTTCTTCCAAAAGTTCACTTTGACTTTTTCTGACCCATGTGCATCACCCTGGATCTCTGCCTGTGAGTGTGGGACCAGTGACTCTGTAAGCAGTAGCCTGTCCTCTGGGTGGGATTGAGCGAGGTGCTCGCTGCTGCTCGCTGCTGCTCGCAGTATTCACTGCACTTTCACCCAGCTTTCACACACTCATTCCTGGGTAAGAAAGCCATGTGCATCACCCTGGATCTCTGTCTGCGTGCCTGTGAGTGTGGGACCCTGCTTACAGCAGTGACTCTGCTGCCGTACATTTCATGAGTGGTCAAATGTGGATGAAATGGCGGGGCATGTATATGCTGCGGCTTTTGGACTCGCCAGTTTCGGCAAACTAGTTATTATTTGCACACTTATCTTTACTCTGTTCGTCCAGAACATCTGTTCTAACCCACTGTACAGCAGACAAGACCTTCTGGACATTGGGTTACATTTCGGCACTGGATATCCCCATTAACGCTCCCGACGACATCATCAGGCTAGCAACGGGTTCACCGGGTTTGTTTACATTGCCTCCCCGGACAAGGAGGCTCCGTAGACCGCGAAGAGATCGCAGGCAAAAGCGAGGCTGTAGAGGCAACCCAGTCTCACAGCATTTCGTGTTCACCAACACGATTTTTAATCTATTGATTCGTGTTCACCAACACGATTTGCCCCTTTTTTTCGTGTTGCACAGCACGATTTTAAAAGCAATGTATTTCTACTGGTAATGTGTTTCGTGCCTGCAGGCTGCAGCACGTCTTTTTCGAGTAGCATGAAGTTGCAGCGTCGGAGACAGCACTTGTAGAACCGCACTTGTAGAACCGCACACACAGGCCCCGCGTCACGGCGGCACGTGACGGAGCACGTGAACGTCAACGCAGAGAATGTGAGTAATGTGAAGTGCTTTTACAGTTGTATTTGTTTAACATTAATAACAATTCCGGTGTCTTGAAATGAAGTGTGATTAGCTAACATTAACTATGATAGTGTTAAGGCAATACAAACAAACATCTGTTTGCTTATGATAGCTTCTAACCGTATTAAAGTCTCTAAAAACAACTATTCGTGAGCTATAGCTTTCGGCAAAAGCATTACCAAAAGCATTAGCTTCGTGAGCATATTTGATCCTTTGTTTAATGAAACTGGCGTGATTTTGGCAAGCCCAACTAGGTGTCATAGTTGAGTAATTGAATCACTGATTACAGTGATTACAGTGTGAGTAATGTGAATCATGTTTTTTTTAAAGTTAACAACTATTCTGTTTGTATTGAACAGCCATACAAGCAACAAGTGCTAAATGTAATCAGCCTATGATGACTCGCTGCAAAACCAACTGTTAACCATTTTGTTTATTTGTTTAATGAAACTGTATGTTATGGTTATGTTATTTGACAGAGGCTTTTATCCAAAGTGACTCACAAAAAACATAAAATAACCATAATTAACATTAGAATTTCAATACAAATAGTTACATAGTCAAGTTACATTACCTATTACATTTTTAACAGGGTAATTATTCATCTGTAACCTACTACATTTAAAAAAAGTAAACTTCCCAACCCTAATGATTAATTATAGTCAGCTGATTAATTAAACTTCAACGGATGACAAAAGCATGTCAATATGTCCACTACATTAAATCAGCAGTAGCCTAAGTTCTGTCTTCAGTGTAAATGCTTCTTTAATAGTCATTGTATTACAATTTGAATTCATTGTAAATAATCTTTACTGTGCTGACTGCCTGTTTACCATTTATCAGACAGTGTCATCATTTTGACATGTTTTGTAATATTGCATGAGGTGTTTTAGTCAGTTATTGTTGAGATTATTAATGCATATCAATTGTGCACCAATGCCTTAGCCCATGCAATACTTTAGATGACGTCTTGTTCTTATTGTTTCAAAGGCATGGCCAAAGGTTTGCCTTCTGGAGGGAACCCTTCAGCCAATATTCAGAGTGCCACGACAGGTTATCTCCCTCGAGAGGGAACAGCAGACCCCGCCTCACCCCCAATGAAGAAACAGCAGACCCCGCAATAAAAATAAATAAAAATGTATTCTGAACTGAAATGCCTCTCGGTCAAACTGCTTGTTTATCTTTTGCAGGCTGGTGCATGAACACACTAACAGTTGTTTTTCAGTAATCTAGCACCTCTTTGAAGACACCTTTGATTTATTAATAATAATAATGAAACGAGAATTATGATACTGTAGAAGGAACAGTGTTTAACAGTGTTGTTTTCTTTTGAAGAATAATGAAAAGAATTATAAACATACCCAAAACTAAATTAACAGTGTTGTTTAATATACATATAAAAGACGATATTTTTGAAATTCTCAACTAAATTAACAGAATATATATATAAATATTCATGAGAACGTGCGTTGACTGTCACATGCTCCGTCACGCGGGGCACCGTCACGCGGGACCCTGTCACATGCTCCGTCACGTGACGCGGGACCTGTGTGTGCGATCGTGACGCGGGACCTGTGTGTGCGGTTCTGTAACTGCGGTTCTGTAACTGCTGTCTCCGACGCTGCAGCTTCATACTATTGTCTTTTTCTCCGGTCGGGTCGTGGAAGACCGGAAGCTTTGTGGTTCATAAAAACATGTTCTTACTCAATATCAAGCCACAGTTATTGCTTTTATTTTAAATCGTATAATTTTGGACTTTTGTTGTCGTCTGTGAGGAAAATAAATGGGGCTCAGAGCCTCAGGATACTGAAATCTGTATTTTTTAAATATTTGTTATTCTTTTCAAAATAACACACTGTTATTTACTCACCAATAACACACAATTATCCTTGCTTTTATTTATTGGTTTAATTCCATAATCTCGGGCTTTTTTGGCGTCCGTCAGGAACTGAATTTCAAAATAAATATAACCGGAAATAGACGTAGGCATTTCGAGCGATTACCCAAGATCCTCAGCTATGGTTTTAAACTCGCTGATTGGATGTGTTAGCCGCAATGCATGTTGGGATTTGGTGTTTATATTATATGAAATCCGGAAAACTGTACACAGATTAGAGGAGTTGCAAAACAGAAACACGGATTAACCTTTATTTAAACATTAAATATTAAATATTAAGCCTGACAAAGTAATTAACGTCTAATATATTGCTTTCTTGCAATGTTAACTATGTTGAAGCACTTATTTTAACTGATATTATACACATTAATTATACTCTTATGTATGTAGATAGAATAAGAAATGTGCAGAATATGAATATATTTAATGGTGGAGGTACACACATATTGATAGATGTCTTGTAATGCACTGTTGAGGAACCTGTGACCCAAGTTTTTCATTCATTGCATAACTACACCGTAGTTGTGTATGATATGTCAATAAACCTTTGAAAATCTTGAAAGGGATGTGCAAAATAGCCATAATATACAGTCTTTAATTAACTATTAGTAGAGAATAACGAGTAATGAATATACTTTATTACTTGTTTCCATTCATGTCAATTGCAGATACATGTTTAGTCTTCTCAAGCACCAACTATCAAATATCTCTCCTGATTGTTGGCACTTGACAATCACCTTATCTGAATTTTACTCAGGTGTAACTAAAGTCTGATTTAAGGGTTGTTTATATTTCACATAATTAATCAGAATCTGCAAAGTAACTCAAATAAATGCAGTGGAGTAAACATACCAGGTTAACCTCTGAATTGTAGTGGAGTAGAATTACAAAGTAGCAATGAGCTGTCATGTGGGTATACGGCATTAATATAATGCTGCGCATTATGGACACAAGTGATTTTCACCCATTTATTAATTATATGTTTTACATTTGATAACACCAATGTGTTTAATAATGGCAACTTCTAATTGTGGGGAAAACGAAAACGTTCAGTAGAGACGTCCCATAGAACATTTTGCGAAACACAATAGCCAGCATGTGTAGTTCTGGAGGGGTGTTCGATTCCAGTTTTGGATTGTCTGGCGTGGTTTCGTTCCATTTCACACAGCTGTTTGACGCTGTGCGTAACCTTACGGGAACTGTGGTCCTAAACGATAGCTGGGGATTATGGGTAGTGTAGTGTCTTCGGCCATCCTAAACTCAGAAATGTTGACAATCGCAATGATGCTCGAAATGTCCCTTACAGGCCTACGTCTGTTTCCGGTTATTTTTATTTTGAAATTCAGTTCCTGACGGACACCAAAAAAGCCCGAGATTATGGAATTAAACCAATAAATAAAAGCAAGGATAATTGTGTGTTATTGGTGAGTAAATAACAGTGTGTTATTTTGAAAATAATAACAAATTAGAAGGAAAAAAAGATTTAAAAATACAGATTTCAGTATCCTGAGGCTCTGAGCCCCATTTATTTTCCTCACAGACGGCAACAAAAGTCTGAAATTATACGACTTAAAATAAAAGCAATACTTGTGGCTTGATATTGAGTAAGAACATGTTTTTATGAACCACACAGCTTCCGGTCTTCCACGACCCGACCGGAGAAAAAGACGTGCTGCAGCCTGCAGGCACGAAACACGTTACCAGTAGAAATACATTGCTTTTAAAATCGTGCTGTGCAACACGAAAAAAAGGGGCAAATCGTGATGGTGAACACGAATCAATAGATTAAAAATCGTGTTGGTGAACACGAAATGTCGTGAGACTGGGTTGAGATCCCGCACCGTTCGTACAACAAAAAGCACAACAATAACCCATGTTAATTCCGTTTTCTTTTCGAAAAACATGTGACCGAGACTGCCGAGTCATATTTGGTCCAAAGACTGTTTGGCAACAGTGACGTCACGCGCGCGGAGGCTGCTGGGAATGTCATGTCAGAAATTCAGACGGCTTTGGGTCGAGTTTTGTATCAATAAAAAGCTTTTTTTCGGGTGTATTATCTCGATTTAAATAAAATAAAAAATATAGGCAGTCTTAAAAACAACATTTCTATAAAAATGTAGCATATTTGGAAGCTTTGCATTTGATCTTTAAGTACATTACTCAGCAGACTTTACTTATTGTTTACTACGTAAGGAAGCAGGAATTGCAGGACCCAGAGCGCATGGAGCACAGAGCGGACAGCAGATAACGGAATTGCAGTTTTATTGCTTATAGATTATCAGAACATTTCAAAGGGGACACAGCCACATTGGATATTAACCTATGGATTAACTACACCATCGTTTTTATGCCATTGAAGACCAGTTTGGACCAGACAAAGAGGAAGGTGAGCCATGTTAGCCTCGCGCATTAGCGCTAGCGCCACTTGTTTTGATGTACGTTTTTGTTGATAACGTCGCGAGTTTGTATCTTTCAGTGTTTAGGTGGGCACCGTTAGATTCTGTGTCTTTACGATCATAAACAATGTGTTGGATGTGCAGCTAGGATAAGTAATAAGGGAGCTAGGAGTGATTTTCGGTGCAGTAATAGGTTAGCATTTTTCGCTCGGGGCTAATTCAGAGGCTCACTGGAAGAGAATAACAGAGTATGTTTTATTTTATTTTTTTTTATTTTTTTTCACAACAGTTGTATTTTGATGGAATGAATACCTATAGTGATAATTCAAAGTAATACAATGATTTTTACAGTGAAAAAGTTCAAATGGAACTGATGGTTCCCAAATTACCCAGAGGTGAGTCCGCTTGGACTTTATTTTTCTAAACCTCTCTAAAAAGGTCAAATTGCACTTGTTTTGCATCAATCTTGATACAGGGTACTTATTATATGTTATAGTTTGGATTCCTAAAGCTTTTAGTCTACTAGCCCATCATTCAAGGGTGGTTTTCACTATAAGTAATGGGTTTTCTTTAGGCGGACATTAGAATTTACATGTTTTTACTGTGTTCCATCTGAATTTACTTTAAAATAAAAACATCTATATTGATTCTGACACTTCTACATCCAACTCAAAGATGTAACCTTGCTTTGAGAGAAAATATTATTAATTTACCCCTTTTAGAAGTGAAGATATAGTCTTTGTTGTGAACCTGAAAAACAGGCTCATGGATTAAGAGGTTAAGCAGTTCTTCAGCACAGTCCCCTTCCAACACACTCTCACTCCCTAAGCGTCCAATAGCGACGTTTGGTCAGTGTCCGTGGCGTCCAATTGTGACGCTCCTAGGCTCCTTCAGCGTCATAAAGGGACGCAAATAGCTTTCAACTGATTGCAATGTATTCCCATCTGCGTCGGGATTTGACGCTCATGGAAGCACGGCATTCGTTCATGCCGGCTGCCCTTAAAGGCAATGTGAGCATCCATTCCCATTGGATAACGGAGAATTTTACACCCGGAAGTAAGTACTCCTCTTACTGTCGATTGATTTTACAGTGATAACTGCACTACTCATCGACTAAAAAACACCAGATTATCCTTGTTAATTACACAACATTGATTGGTTTAAATTGTGTGCATTGCTTTTGTATTTTTCCCCTTCGATTCAGAGAAACAAATATGTTTTCTGAGTAAAGGATGGCAGAAGACACTACACTACCCAGAATCCCCAGCTATCGTTTGGCCTACACCATGTGCTCTGTTTGACAAACCCTGTTTTTTTCACCATTCATTCCGATGGCTGGCGTCTATGTCACGTGATCTTCACATTTCTCCCTGCAGAAAAAGAAAACATGGCCGAAATTCGTTTTATTCTCGGTAGAAAATGCCTATTTTAAAGTTAGTTTGGCCATTAAAATGCGTTTTGATGTCATTTGATGCGAGAAATATGAGTTGTTATTTCAGATTATGTGTGCAGTGGATGTACATGATCTTTAGTTTGCTAGTTATTACGAAGATTACTTCAGGAAATCGCGACGTTTTCATTGTTACCAAGGTGGTTGCTAGGGACGCTGCTATCGATATTATTTCTGTTATGTTGTGTAACTGTTTAATGGTGTTATCTTTATTGCTACCCCCTTCCCCGTCAATGTATAGTGTTGGTCCACAGCCTAAACATATTAGTTTAACAAAATCCGCATCTAAAGATAGCCTACGTTATTTCCCCCCTGTGCAATTCCAGTCTCACATCTCAGAGCACATCGTCATTAACAAATACCGGAAACATATTTGATCCAATTGGTAGATAGGCTGTATTTACACCATAAAGGTGCACAGCTGATATAAAGGGACACCTGGTGGTTAAAGCATGTTATTGAATTTCAATATTTGTATTATTAGATATTAATACGATCCCTATAAAGTATATTCATTACTCGTTATTCTCTACTAATTGTTAATTAAAGACTGTATGTAATGACTATTTTGCACATCCCTTTCAAGATTTCAAGATTTTCTAAGGTTTATTGACATATCATATAGGCCTACACAACTGTGGTGTAGTTCTGCACTGAATGAAAAACTTGGGTTCCAGGTTCCTCAATAGTGCATTACAAGACATCTATAAATATTTGTGCATACCTCCAGCAATGTTAACTATGTTGAAGCACTTATTTTAACTGATATTATACATAATGTATTATACTCTTATAAGATGTATGTAGATATTTCATCTCCGGCCTTGTCAGGTATTGAACAATCAATAAATAAAGAACACAGAATTGTTGAATATAAAACACAGAATATATGTGATTATACTAAATGATTTTCAAATAAACACAACTGCATATTTAACTGTTACACATGCTGATGTAACGCAAATGTTCCAACTTGGGATCAATAAAGTATCTTATCTTAAGCTGATCGATGGCTACTGCCATATTTGCAAAATGTGCCTCTGAACCTTGACAAGTGCATGTTTCAGGCTTATCAATTAATGTAATGTAATGTAATGTTATCAATGAACAAGAGGAGGGGTCACAAACATAAGACCAGCTGTTAAATAAAGCTCTTCTGACCTTAGCTGGCATGTGGGTATATATATTAATACTGCCCATAATGGGCACAAACAATTTTCACCCATTTATTAATTATATGTTTTAAATGTGAGTGTTTCCTGTCCCCTAAACCTCCAGGGATGTACACAGTTTAATACTGGCAACTTCTTATTATGGGAAATACGAAAACGTCTTTTAAAACTACAACTCCCAGTAGAGACGTGCCATAGAGAACATGTTGCGAAACAGAATAGCCAGAATGTGTAGTTCTGGGGACGGGGTGGGGGAGGAGGGACGCGGTGGACCCGTTCAAATCCAGTTTTGGACAGTCTGCCGTGGTTCCATCCCATTTCAAGTGCTGTTCGAGAATCGGCTTAACCCTCGGAGCACACTCTCCAATCACAGAGCTTGAGGACTATCACGGGGTTTGTCAAGAGCACATGGTGTAGTCCAAACGATAGCTGGGGATTCTGGGTAGTATAGTGTCTTCTGCCATCCTTTACTCCTGGGAATGGACGCTCACATTACCTTTAAGGGCAGCCGACATGAACGAATGCCGTGCTTCCATGAGCGTCAAATCCCGACGCAGATGGGAATACATTGCAATCAGTTGAAAGCTATTTGCGTCCCTTTATGATGCTGAAGGAGCGTCACAATTGGACGCCACGGACACTGACCAAACGTCGCTATTGGACGCTTAGGGAGTGAGAGTGTGTTGCCCCTTCTGTCACTGCATCCTCCCTAAGGTTTAATGACCTGAATGGATGAAACAATATTTATGCAATAGGCTCAGTTTAAAACTGTGCTACAGTTGGGGCTCATTTGATATAGCTGGGATGAGGAGGCCAACATAGAAATACACTGTTTTCATAACTGGTTGAACCATACCTGTCCTCCAGAACTGAATCCATTGGTTCCACCCCTGAAGTGCCAACAGCATGAAGCTGATCTGCAAATCTGATGGCTTCCTCCAAACAGGCCAGTCCCTGTTTGGTGCGGAAATCCACCAGCGCCAGTCGCTCCAGTTGGTTTACCAGGTCGGCAGGGATATGCATAGTGTGAAGAAGAAGCCTTCATCACAGTTGGCATAGGGGCATGGTAAAAGGCACACTGAGGGAAACACATTAATAACTTACCTGGACATTGATCAAATAAAACCCAAGTCATTGTTTGTTCAAAACCGATTTATTGGAAGTCTTTTTACAAGTAACCTGCTTACCCTCTCCTTCAAGGTTGTGAAGGCCAAACAGAGCAACAGAAAGAATCAGCCTTAAGTAGAGGCTCAATCAGTGGGAACACCTGTGCTCAATTGGAGCATACCATAGTGCATGGGCACGGGTGGCACTTTTCTTGTGAGTGTAAAGATGTTATTGTTTGGGGCTTCTGTGGTCAGAAAGATATAATATGTTGACCTATTTTGATTTGCTGTGTTTGGGTAATTTGTCTTGCATTGTGAATGTGTTTGTAGATTAGAATGACATTGGTTAGGGGTATAAATAGTGGATTGTCCTATGGGGAGGGGCTTAACATGTATAAAACTATAGGTTACTTACGTAACCCCAGTTCTCAGAGTAACATGAAGTGAGATGTCTCACTATGGGATGCGCCTCATCGCGGAGCAAACAGAAGCATCAATCTCATTACGCCAATCCTGATTGGCCGGTGATTCTTGACGTCAACGTCAGGGGAAATCACCCCCTATAAGTAGCCTGCGCCACAACGCATGCGTCATTCAAAATAAGCACCTCTTCTCGCTTCACCATAGCAAGGAGGGCCGTCTGGTGAGATATCTCACTTCATGTTACTCTGAGGACTGGGGTTACGTAAGTAACCTATAGTTCTCATTCATAACACTCCGTTCGATGTCTCACTATGGGATATTGTAGCTCCCGTATTGCCAGACGAGCTTATCTCGAAGATCACCGATCAACCAGAATTTAACAGGTGGAGTCCCGACTCAACAAGGTGCCCAGCACTGCTCGGGCCACGCTTGGAGTGGAGACGTCCAGTCTGTAAAAGCGGACAAAAGTGAGTGGCGAAGACCAGCTTGCCGCCGCACAGATATCCTGGATGGAAACACCCTTGAACAAAGCCCAGGATGTAGCCAGGCCCCGAGTCGAGTGAGCCCGCAGACCCAAAGGTGCTTGCAGATTCTGACTCGTATAGGCCAAAGCAATCGCCTCCACGATCCAGTGGGATAGTCGTTGCTTAGTAACAGGCTTACCCTTGTGAGGTTTAGCCCAGGACACGAAGAGTTGGTCATTAAGACAAAGCTCTTTTGATCTGTCCATATATGTGTGCAAAGCCTGGACTGGACACAACAGATCCTGCTGCTGCTCTCTGGAGGAAACCAGCTGCGGAGGAAATGCCTCAATGTCAATCGGGGTACACGAACCAACCACCTTTGGTGTAAAGGCAGGGTTGGGTTTCAACAACACTCTTGTTTGCCCTGGGGCGAACTGAGTGCATGAGGGATGTACAGACAGTGCATGGATATCACTGACCCGTTTTGCGGATGCCAGGGCCAGTAACAACACTGTCTTGAGTGACAGATGTTTCATGTCAGCTCCCTCCAGGGGTTCAAATGGGGTCATTTTGAGCCCATTTAAGACCACTGCCAGGTCCCATAAGGGCACCAGCGACCTGGAGACAGGGAGGAGCCTGCGAGCTCCCTTCATAAAACGGCAGACCAAAGGATGTTGGCTAGCCGTCTTACCCTCAAAGCCCACATGGCATGCAGCAATAGCAGCCAGGTACACTTTGATCGTGGAAAAAACTCTGTGTTTATCGATCAAGTCCTGTAGGAATGATAAAATCACCCCGACAGGACATTGAAAAGAGATGTGTCCTTCTTGAAGGCACCACTCCTCAAACACCCTCCACTTACAGTCGTAAAGAGACCTGGTGGAGGAAGCTCTCGCACTCTGAATCGTGTTTATCACCTTCTGAGGGAGTCCCACTGTATTCAGATTGTACCACTCACGGGTCAGGCCCATAGTGCCCCGTGCTCTGGGCGTGGGTGAAGGATCGCCCTCCCCGCCTGAGACAATCTGTCCCTGCGTGGTGGGGGCTGCCACGGCTGCCCGCACAACAGCTGATATATCACCACCAGCCTGTATATTGCGGGCTAGGGTGGAAACATCAGAGTACGTGTGTGGCGTTGCTCTTTCACTCTGGCCGGAGTTAAGGGGAACAGAACCAGGGGTGGGAACGTGTACAGAGGACCCGGAGGTCAATCGTGTACGAGTGCTTCCCCGCCTAACGGTGCGTTTAAATCGTGCATTAAAGAGAACAGCTGTCATTGAGCATTTTCTCCCCTTGCGAACAGATTTAACGCGGCTCCGCCGTAACGCACCCACAGCGGACTCTCGATCCTTGGATGAGGAGTCCAGTCTGAATAAAGTGGTGCACCTTTTGACAGTAATTCTGTCCCTGCATAACACCCGGTACTCGTGTCGTTCTCAGAGAGAGGAGACGCCTGCCGCTCTAAGGGATCAGTTTGTGTGCCAGTGGTGACTGGAGACAACGCAACCTCCCCTGGCGGGGGACATGAAGTCCTCTGAGAGAGGGCAGGAAGCATTTTTGGGTGGGGAACACGGCTAAAAGCTCCGGGTAATTTACACGTGCCCGCTGGAAGTCTCTGTTCTAGAGACCTCTCACCGGGCAACCTTCGTAAGTCCCCTGTCAGCCCGTCTGACCTGCGTCCGTGGTGACCACCTTCCGTGAAAGGACTGCACCCATAGGCGCGTCCCGCACTGGAAAAGTCGGGTGTAGTGCCACTACGCATTTCATAATCACCAAAACTCTCCGTAAGCCGTGGCGTTCGGGGTTTAGTTTTATTATGAGGCCCATGTTGAGCGGGTGCTTTACGAGGACATTCTCCTCCTTAATCTGACTCCGCTCGGTGGGCTTTATAGATAAAACCCTTCTTTCTGGGAGAGAGAGAACTCTTCTCTCCAGAATGTGGGTTGACTCTCACTGGGTTTGTGAAAACAGATAAATTATAACTGTCTTGAGAAGCCCAGGCAGACATCGTGAGTATCTCCTGCTGTATGCTCCTTAGAGCCAGCTGGGATGTCACTCTTATGGCTCCGACCGGCACTGCGCATGTGCGTGACGGAGGTGCCTTTTTGGCTCCAGCCGGTACTGCGCATGTGTGTGCCGGTGGTGCCCTCACGGCTCCAGTCGGCACTGCGCCTGCGCGTACCGCTGGTGCCCTTAAAGCCCTGACCGGCACTGCGCCTGCGCGTACCGCTGGTGCCCTTAAAGCCCTGACCGGCACTGCGCATGTGTGTGGCGGTGGCTTCACGGACCCGTCAATAATCTGTCCTTTGAGAGATGCCGCAGCTGCTCTTGAAAGGGGAAGGATTGACGGGCCGTTCTTTACAGCTCTAGCCGGCACTGCGTACGCATGTGGCGGTAGTGCCCTTAAAGCCCCAACCGGCACTGCGCATGCGCGTGGCGGTGGTGCCTTCACAGACCCGTTTATTATCCGCCTTTTGAGAGAGGCCGTAGCTGCTCTCAGAAGGGGATTTATGGTTAACGGACTGTTTATTGTCTTTCTTTTCATTTTTTTAGGCTGCGCCCTTGGCCGGAGCCTGGATGCGTCAGCGGAAAATGGTTTATTCAGACAATAACAATGTGACATGTGTCTTGTGCGGACTTGAGGATGGCGTTGAGGCATCTCTCGAGGCGGCGGGGACACATTTAGAGCCGGGGAAGGAACTTCCAGCTCCGTCACGGAGGGGAGAAGGAGGGGCTGTCAGGCCGCTCGCTTCTTCTTCCTCGCCTGCTGGCCGAAATTCTGGTTCGGCTGTGCCTGGGCTACAGCCGGAGCCGGAGATTTTCTAGACCAACTCGCCCTCGTCTCCTGCCTGGGCTGGGGACTCGGGGCGGGCTGCGCCCTCTGCTGTCCCGGTACTTTGAACCCAGCAGAGCGCGGTGCAGCGTGGGCGAAGGGCCGCCGTTGTAAAGGCCGCGGCTGGACCCTTCGAGGGAGACAAAGGTGGAGAGCCTCGTCTTCCTTCTTTTTCGACTCGCACTTCCTTTGCATGGAAGCGAGAGCGGAGCCGAAAATCCCCTCGGGAATGATGGGCATGTCAAGCACATCTTCCTTTTCCCGGTCTGGGAGGTTGGTGAGGTTGAGCCATCTAGCTCTTTCCTGCACCACCATGATCCCCATTACCTTGCCCGTGGCCTGGACGGCGCAGCGTTGGACACGGAGACAAATGTCTGTGACCGCGGCTATCTCGTCCAGAGTGGCCGGTCCAGGATTGCTCGACATATCCTCACAGAGCTCCGCTTGGTATGCGGTTAGCATCGAGGAAACGTTCAGAGCCCTGGCGGACAACGCTGCGGCTCTGTAGGCCCGTTCCGTCATGGTAGACTGGAATCGGTCCGTTTTTGCTGGCAGTGTGGGGTTCCTGCTTGGCGGCTGGCCCATCCTCTGTAGGAGGTGGGCTGCCACCAGCGGTTCCATAGGTGGTATGTGGAGCAGGCCGAGCCTCTCCATATCGTCACAGTCAAGGGAGGAGGCACCCTGGATTGGGGCCTTGTTGCTAAAGGGCCGGTCTCTCCACGAGACCGACACCTCGTCCAACATCTCCAGGAAGACCGGGAGGAGTTGCCTCTTTGCCCTCGTTGTTTGGGAAAAAAGTTTTCCCTCGTAACGGGACCTGGAGGTCTCCTTGGCCACTTCGGGCCATGGGATGTCTAGTTTGGCCGCAGCGCGCTGACACACGGCTTGTAGGTCCATACTGAGACAGGGCGAAACTGGTGTGCTGTCGCCCGGGGGAGCAGCCATCGCTCCCGGCTTTGCAGCCTGAGTCGATGACATGAAGATGTCGTCTTCCTGCTCATCCGAGTCAGACAGGAGGAACTCAGAGGTGTACTCTTCGTCCTCCATGCAGTCTAACTCCAGGACATCTTCCACGGGTGAAACCGTGGTGAGATCCAGTCGGGAGCCCCAGCTTGGTATAGCGTGGGGCCCCGTTCCCGCGTTCTTTGCCGCCACCGGATCTCGGCCCGATATGGCGCGGGATTCCGGTTCTGCGGGTGCCGCTGTCGGTGAGCCCCAGACCGCAGTGAGGGGCTCCATCTCTGCGGCAGACGTCCCCGTGTCTTGATTGCCGGTCGGCGGATCAGTGGACATGAGGGGGTCCCGTCCCAACAGGTTAACTTGTTGCGCTAACCTTCGGTGGAGGCTCTTCACGGTGAGGCGGGCACAATGTCCGCACGAGCCGGGGTTGTCGATGGCCTCCTGGGCGTGTTCCAGCCCGAGGCAGGACGAACAGATCTGGTGTGAGTCTGTGCCTGACACTTTCAACCCGCAACCGCAGCGCCGAGCCTCCGAGATCCTGACTCCTCTGGTGTGAGGGGGAGAGGCATCCATCTCGTTCGCCGTGAGGCGTGGAGAGGGTCCGCTCATGACAGGTACGTTTGAGAAATATTTTTTTTACCGATCTGTCTTTAATCCGGGGGAAAAAGGACAGCGTG
>CM070487.1:33797589-33951026 GCA_036324585.1 Champsocephalus esox | reverse complement strand
ATAGAATCTTGTAGAAATCTATAGCATGTTATAGAACATAGTCGTATTTGTAAGCCATGCTAAAGAATTCTATAGAATACTATAGAAATCTCTAGATCATTCTGTAGAATACTATAAATGTGTACTTTTCTATAAACTTCTATAATTAAAACTATAACAATCTAAAGAATTCTATAGGACAGAACCGACTCATGACATATCTGTAGAAATCTATAGAAATGTGTAGAAATCTATAGCATTCAAAGAAAACATGCATGACATTTTCTCTCTGATGCAACCTATACTAAATTCTATAGAATTCTATAAAACTCGTCTTTAAATTGGAATAGAGAAAATCATAGTAATCTACATCATTTTGTGGAACTGAGCTGCTTTGCAAAAGATGTATGGGTCCCTTTGAAATCTTTACAACTGTATACTGGATTATGTGCCCAATTAAATTATGTAACCTATACATAACCATATACAACCATACAACATATTGGAATGGAACTCTAAACTGAATGAATGTCACTGTCCTTGTAATCTGATGTAAATGCTCCATAATTTCTGTGACTGCATCTGTATGTATACATTGATCACTTTTGTTATGTAACTAATTATCTGTTACAACTGGAGATTAAAGCTAAGTGACATATAACAATATATATTGTTAGTGTGAGTCTGTTATAAACAACTCAATGGAGTCTGCAGTACTCTTGTTAGGATTTGTCTGTGTTGGTATTTTTCTTGTCCTTTTCTATCTTTGGGTTTCCTATTTTATTTTGTAAAGTGTTCACCCCCGTTTCCTGCCTGTTTGCTTTCTGTCGGTTTCCCTCTCTGATTACCCAATTGTGTTCACCTGGTACCTATGTGTTTTCTCCTCCCTCCTCACCTGTCTCGTGTTTATGTGATTAGTCCTGGGTGTATTTAAGTTCTGGGTTTTCTGTCTCTCTTTGTCGGGTTGTCTTGTGTATTGGCTTGTCCTCGGTGAGTGTTCTGTTCTGTATTTGTCAGCATAGCCTTGAAATAAAGGAATTATTTGTACGTTAATCTGCATTTGGGTCCTACCTGCTTCACACACCGTAACAACTCTACTCTGTTTTGCAGTCTATTATACACTGTAAAAAAAGATCGTAATTTTACAGGAAATAACTGTAAATGTTTGTAGTAATTATCATGTTTTTTTAAATAACTTGCAAAATCCTGTAAAATGGCAGATATTAACTATAAATTAACAACCCAAAACATTATTTTCAGTATTTTGACAATAACCACAAATAACGTTTATTTCCTTTTTTTTACAGTAAATTTACTCTATAATATTTACAGTATTTTTGCACTTTCAGAAAATAAATGCAGATGTACGTCAAATAAAAAGTATTATCAGTAATTAAATATGTAACTCGTAATATAAAAGTGTATTACTATTATAAGACTTTAAGATTTTCTTTGTAATTTTTAAGGTAATCATAAAACTGTAAAAAAAAAGCGTCAATTAAAAAAAACGTAAAATGTAATTAAAACCTTTTCACATACATAATTTTCTCAATATTTCGATTGAATCCACCACAAACACAAAATATCCAATGTTGATACAAAAGTAAATAAATATGTTCTCATTAAATTCCTAACTTACTATATTGTAAACATCTACAGTTGACAATATCATTAAAACAAATTAAAATGATAGAAAGTGGAGACATTTCTGCAGGGAGGATCAAGGTTTAAAACACACACTGTTCTTTACTCAACAAGTCCAGTTATCCTTGTTTTATTTATGTTGCTGTTTTTTTTTCTCCCATTGGTCAATATACAGTAATAAAGCCTTAGTTTTACAGTATAATGTATGGTTTTTGGATTCTGGCCGACAGCCAGAGCTACGGCAATTGAAATAGAATTCAGCCAAAACACGGCAGACAAGTCAGGCATGTTTGGAATGAGTCCACAACACTCCTGATTGGTTAATATAAACGTCATCGAAGAAACCTGCCAATGAGAACTGTCCGCGCCTGTCGTTCACATTTGAAACATCCATGTCAGTTTGAGTGGGTCTCCTCCTGCGAGCTACAGCTGTCTGTCTGTATGTCTGCTGCAGGAGTTTATGGATTCATATCGGGATCGTTTTACACGTTAAATATGAGCATCGGGACGTCAACAAAGAACAGAAGACTTGAGATCTGGTGAGTCCTGCAACTGTAATGGAGTTAAATATGTATTTAGATAATCCTTAGTTTGTGAATGTTTTATTTTTTATTTAAGGTAGGTTACGTTTCTTCTTCTAGTTAGCTGAGTTTCTTCCCGTTAAGTTGGTATTCATCATTAATAGGTTGTTAAATGTTAAGAAGCCCTGACATGCTGTTTCTTGCAAGATGTTGCGCCCAAAAAACCTGGCTTAACAGGTGGCTGCTAACGTTAGCTTACAGTTTATTGCAGTGCTGCCCCCCCCCACCCTCTCTCCAACACGGGAGAATTACACATACACATGCAGCGGGGTGTCACAATGTTGTCGCCAAGTTTAATGTAACGTTTCACAGCTTTCTTATAGCGGAATCTAGTTTGTTAATGTTCAGTAACAGCTAGCATAGCATACACAGCTAACCGCTAACGTTTGGCTAACTTGCTAGTTAGCTCTGCTCTATATATTACAAGCTAACATGACTAGCTAATGTCACACTGTGTGAACTAAAATACTTTTTGTATTACTACATCATACATGCTTGGTCCAAATCACTGCTAACATTAATTATTTTTGAAAATGTATAGTAAAGAAACACTCAGCCATGCATGAAATAACATAGAAAAAATAATACGGGTAATGTTTGACCCATGTTGTGCCTTATAAGTGTAGTGATACAAACATGATTTTTATTCAAAAAGTAAGAAAGGGAAAAATACAAATTTGGTGTTGATCCAAAACAGGTTAATTGAGGAATACCTGGAATCCTGAATGGTTAAAGTAATTTATTGCAAAGATATTTACAATTAAAACTAATTCGGGTCACTTTTGACATATGTTGGTTGTATGTTGTTGTGTAACAAAGGGTTAACATGACGGCTGTGATGTTCACTATTTTGACAGAGCACCAGTGGACAGCGAGGACTATGGAAGAGAAGATGTGACGGCTTTGTGTGGAAAGCTGCTGACGCCAGCCTGTGTCCCTCATCAGTCTCTCCAGGCAGCACCCAGTATTCTTCCATCTTGCAGATGAAAATACTTTGATATGTGAGTAATAACTAACTTGTGTCTAACATAGTATTGAATGTGGTTTAGTAAAGTATTTAAAAATACCCCACATTGTACATGTACAGGACAATCAGACCTTGTTCAACAAAGATCATTCGACAATTGTTTTGTCTTTGAGGTACAGCCGCAGCAGAGAGTCTGAGTTTGAAGAAAACACTAACATTTTATTTAGTGTCGTTTAATCAATCAATATTTACTGGTCTTGAATTTCCTCACTGGATTACAAAATGCTCGAATCTTATTGTACAGGGTAGGGCTGCAACAAACGACTAATTTGATAATCGATTAATCTATCGATTAATGAAACGATTAATCGACTATTCGGACTATTACTGTACGCCTTGCACAATTTCTCAAACGCTCTTATTTAGCCATCAACTTTTAGATTTAGCTTGAGGTTGCTTTAGGCATGTGGAAACTAACAATGAAGACAATAAAGATGAATACTTAATTCCAAAATACATATATTATTGAAATAACTTAAATTGTGAACAAAACTAACATTGCTTTTTATTCAAATTAAATAAATAATATTTCACATCAAAAGAAACAACAGTGTTTTAACAAATCGTATTAAATAATCTGATGACAGAACTGTGAAACAGAATAGCTGAAACTTTAACAAACTAAATAATAATATATATAATATTTTTATAGCGCCTTTCAGGAAACCCAAGGTCGCTTTACAAGTCGGGTAGGGGGGGGGAGTAAGGGAAAACAGGCAGACAGGTTAAGGGGGTGGGGGGGGGAAGTAGCGGACAAATAAACCTATTAAACTAACTATACAGTGGGGAAAGCCTTGGTAAAAAGGTGCGTTTTGAGGGCTTTTTTGAAAATGTCCAGGGTTGGGGTGCTGCGGATTTCGGGGGGGAGAGAGTTCCAGAGGGTGGGGGATGCCACACTGAAGGCTCTGTCACCAAAAGTCCGCAAATAACTCTGTTACCTCTAATCATTATGTTTGTATAATGTAGTTAGCTCCGTGTGTTGCTGCTAGCATACATAACACCTGACGTGGAAAAGTTACTCGTGGACGGGGCTACAGAGCTGCTAGAAAGACAGTCGAACCCGGTGCATTCCTCCGTCTGGATGTGGAGCACTTTTGATAAATGTTTATACAAATAGCTCGTGTTACCGCCCTTACATGCTAAACTCTTATTCCACTTTTGGCAACGAGCATTCTCCACATCGAGACGGGTAAAGTTTAACCACCTCGGAGCGCGTTCTCTCCGCCATCTCCCACGTGTGTGTTGCTGCATGTTGCAGCTGCCCGTGTGTAAACTGCCCCGCCCCCTCGCAAGCAGGCGGGGGAGAGAAAGATCGAAAATACATCATAGACGCATTTGTTTGTCTTTTTGCATATTAGAAACGAGTTGGCGACACTAAGACTGCGATATAATGTCTTTGTAGCAATAATACATGACATATATTTTTTAAATGTCTCCAGTACCGATACAAAGACCAATAAAGTTAGAGCTTAGCGGGGCGTAAAACACACGTGATGACGTCACCAACGAATCGACGACTGAATTAGTTGGCAACTAATTTGGTAATCGGTTTTAATCGATTAAGTCGATTAGTTGTTGCACCCCTAGTACAGGGACATTATGCAGATTTAATCACCGGAAGATGAAAATATAGATTCATCGATATGTACCATTTTAAGGAAATAGACTGTTATGCGGCTTTCACACCAGCGTTTTTCAGTTTCTAGCTCCGAGCGGGAGCTTTTCTGGTTCAGCTCCGGTTTCCCTTTTCAGCTCCCGCTCTGTTCACACCGCCCACTGGCGCCCCAGAGCTGCCCCTGCTGCGTCATGACGTCACCGTTTACATCGCTGATTTGCCCCCCAACGGCAGCCATTACGGCGCTCACAACAACAACAACAACAGCGTCGGGTCGATGATCGTGTTGCTTTTAATCACACGAAGCCAGAATAAATTGAATAACGACTTCTCCAACCTTATACTTTGCTCCAGAGTGCCGTGGTTCATTGTTTATTAATGTGTTTCTGCAGCATTTACCGACCGCTGCAGTGCTGGCTGCTCTTCCACGGGAGTTTATTCTCCCGTTAGCTCTCGGTTAGCTCACACTGCAGCAGCCGCTCTAAAGTATTCACTGTCCGACTCACACAAGCAGCTGATGCATATCCCCAATTCCCCTTAGCCTAAGTGAATGTGTGGCAGTCTGAATTGACGCTGTTTGGTATCACAACGCTGTTATGAAAGTTTCTCTGTTATAAAACGGGTGATGTTAGCATAGCAACCGAAGCTAAACTGACTACTTGCATCCGATAGCTGCAACAAAGCAACATGTCTGCCTCTCTCCACAATGATCGATAACAGTGAACGGATGGTCAAAGTAAGGTACAAATAAACAGAATCACACGAAGCCTGGTTAGTGTTGCCTGACTTTATAAAGTGTGTTTATAGCCACTACTGCTTGTAGGCAGGCATGACAGTCGACCCATGTTCAGGGGAGGTGGGTTTAGTTTCCTGCACGCCTCGACGTACACTGTAAAAACCAACCTATAAGATCTACTCAATAAAATGGGGGGTAACAATTTGCACACACTTCTTTTGAGTAGATTTTACCCAATATTTTGTGGGTAAAGGTTACACATATTTAATATATAAGACTTACTTTAAGAAATTAAGTCAAATCTAACTCAATTACTTAAAACGTATTACTTATAAATGAGTAATATTTACTCATCATAGGCAGCTATTTACTTAATAATTGATCCATATTTCACATTAATATGACTTTATTAGTAAGGCTACCAGTAAACAATATATTGCCACACACAAGATTGTATTGATCATTTTGTGCAATATGGTCATACATTGAGATTATTTAAACAGTTAAGTGCATGGAAATTGTAAACATAATCTTCCAAGTGCAATTTACTCAACTATTAAAACCTTTAAGTGCCAGTAAACAGTCCACTTTAACAGAAAAAGGTTTCTCCACATCCATTACATTACATTCCACATCACATTATTTTGTGTTTGTGTCACTCGGCACTAAAACAAGTCAACATCCACTTCAGAACAAATTGTTTATTTGAGGCTCTGGACCTGTTTGAGCAGCTTGGCTCCATCAAGCTCCAAAAACAGTTTTTAGAATACCTCAAATGTGTATTTGAGCATGTTGGAGTATTCCAGGTTGAGGGCGTAGATGAATTCCATCAACAATGCGCATGCCTTTGTTTGGTTTCCGCACAAAACTCTGTCTCCCTCTATGACAATGGACACATCTGCTGGTCCCCTGTCCCTGGCATCACAAGCACCTTCATAGTTTGGTCCACGACGTTGTCATGCTTCTCCTCCATGTTGAAAAGAAAGAAAGAAAAGCATATTCACATTAAATTAGGCATATTAACAAGAAGCTATTATACAATATAGGCTTTGTGGTCTAGCATTAAGCCTAATCAATAAAAACAGGGATTGACTCTTTTTAAAAAAATAAAATGATTTGTAAAAATGTGTGGCAGCGATTAAACACAAAACAAGATTTCTAACGTATATAAAAAATGTCAGGCCCAGTCAAATTGCCCATCGATCATTAGATCGACATTAATGACATTAAATGATTATTTCCCATAAACATAACTTTTCAGTGCATGGTTTTATTTATCTTATTTCACTTTAACACCAAAAGAAGGTTTTTGTTTTTAAGTAGTTGTATATGTTAAGTAGCTAAGCACATCAGTAAATTATCCCTAAATCATTTTCCTGTGAATGCTAAACCATTTATAAAAACAATAAGATATTTAGAGATTTACAGCAATAAATTGTATATTTATTTGTTAGGTGTAAGAGTGGTTAATCACAGAAATTAAACAATGGTATCAGAGCAACTTCCGAAATAACTCCGTTAAAATCTTGAAGTGATCAGTCTTTAATGACATACCTGCTGTCTTGAAAAAGGTCTTCTTGGCATCCCCCAAGGTCTTCAATCAGGCACCTGGCCACTGCATCCCTTTTTTCCAATACTCTGGGCCTGTGAGGAAATGCATTTTAGTGAGAAGACTTATTTCTGCATTTTCATATTCTTGAATGAAACATTTAAATAAATGTACCTCATCAATTGTGTTCAGAAGAGGGCGCATCCTGGAGCCGGCATCTCCTCCTTTGGCACGCATCAGCTGGAGCGAGTGGTGTTAGTGTACCCATCCAGTTTCAGCATCAAAGTCTCTTCCAGTGAAAGAGTTGTTATGTGTCGGAACTCCTCCTTGATCTAATAAAAAGCATAGGGGACAACACTCATTACCAGTGTTGTGCTAGTTACTGAAAACCAGTAACTAGTTACCATTACTAGTTACTTCATTTCAAAAGTAACTCAGTTACTTTACTGATTACTTACACCAAAAAGTAATGCGTTAGCTGTGAAAAGTAACGTTTTAGTTACTTTAAAAAGGGCTCCCATTATATTAATGCCCTTATAGCCTTCATTGCAGTACTGTTATTGCATTGGAGAATAATACAATCTGTTGATCAACTTGACATGCATTATATGCAATCTGGATAGCATCGATATTAGCTGGCTTTACATTTTTGTATATTCTTTCTCCAGGTAGTTGGAAAAAGTGTTCCGTTTCATATGCCGTGTGCCGCCCGGACATGCTATCATGCTAACTAGCTCCCTGAAAGCGGGTGACTCCACTGTAGCAATAGCCTGCATGTATTCTACAACATACCGTGCAATGGCTTCATCGACTTTCCCCTGGCTAGCAGTCCCTCGGTTAAAATCCAGCCGCTGAGGTGGAGGTGGAGTGGCGTCGGCTGAGTCTCTGTGGTCTTAGCTACTAGCTTCGTCCCAGCATGTTGTTTTTGCAGATGTTTTAAGAGATGTGAATGACTGGTTTGGGCAGTAGATAGGCTCTTTGACCCGCCAGGACACAACTTACATTCAACTAAAACGTTCTTTTCTTTGTGCTCGACAAAAGTGAAATAGTGAGAATATCTCCAGGTGGAGAAACTAGACTTGAGCTCCGCCGCCGCCATGATAGTCTTGTTAGTAAACAACACAAACACGCCAACAGCCCGTCTCCGCATGTGACACAGGAAGTATTTAAGTACATTTACTCAAGTACTGTACTTAAGTACAGTTCTGATCTCTGTTCGCCTGGCTGTTGACTATATAAAAAAACTAACGCAGTAACGCACCATGTAGTAACGGTAACTGAGTTACTGAATTTAAAAAGTAATGCGTTAGAGTACTAGTTACTGCCAAAAATAACGGCGTTACAGTACTGCTCATTACTCACAACTCTGACAACAGTGAGTTGAAATGGAAACAAATAAACGTAACGTTCTCACCTGAGCCTCATTGAATAAACCAGGCCATCTCTCCTGGAAGACACGGACACCTGGGCTGAGGTCACTCACCACCTCCACTCCACTACCAAGCAATAAAATCTGCAGGATTTAAAACATATAGGACTTAGGTGCTGTCTCTGAGGATTTCTTACACTGAACATTACCAACAAAATAACACAATTAAACATTTATATGTAGAACAATCCTAAAATATATAACAATGAGCTTTGGCTCTGCTCCGTGGTAATCTATCCAGTCCTCACGATAATATACAGTAAGCTTAATGTAAACATAAGTCTATAGGCTATTGCTGCAGCTATACCTAAAAAAAGACAAATGAATCACAAATCATTATTACTGTGGCTTGGCAGAATATACGATGGTTATTTTTCACTAAGAGATAGTCGCAAGATAGTTGTCTCAGTATTTATCGTTTCATGCAAGCTCATATTAATGCTCCTTGTTCACGCGCGCCGGGGCTGGAGTTTAACAACACCGTGTCCCATTCATCAAACGGGACAAACGGTATTTCACTCTCACCACTGTTAAGCACAGAGCGACCGAACACAACAATATATAGTATATATTACCCGGACAGACCCACGAGGAAACTGACGGTCGACGTTAGACTAATTGAGATGCTACAAGCTAGCTTCACCTTAGTTATTAGCCTTGTGCATCATTTGAATGTGTCCCCCGCAAACCGTTACTGTACTCAATACTACTCAACCGGGTCAGAGTTCGTCATATTACTTGAACTGACATGCTATTTAATAAACGGCTACTGATTTTTGCAGTGTGCATCACGTATTCATGTCCATTGGATACTGTGTGGAAAATAACATTGGACAAACACACATTGTATAGAGGACGACCAACTTCAAACGTTGATTTAAACGAATGCCGCCTTCCGCACGCTGTTCTTGTTGGTACTTAGCTAGCAAACATTAGCCTTCTCTGCTAAGCATGCACGATGCTAACGTGAAACACAACTTGGCTGGTTAGCATACATTAACATACAACTGTCGCCGTGACGCTTAACTCATTTCAGATGGCATGCCGTCAACATGCACATTATTACTGTAATAACAATTAACAATATGGAGCTAAACATCATAGTGCTTTACTCTTAGCTCCTATGTTAGCTACAGCTATCTAGCATCAGTGACCGACTACCAGTGAGTAATAGTCGAGAACAAACTTAAATTCCTTGTCTAACAGTGAAGCAAGCAGACAACAAGTCTTGTGATGAACCTTAAAAAATGTGAACATTTATATGTAGGACATGATAGACACAGTAATATCTTACCTTCCAGGAGGAGGGAGGCGCGAAAGAGAACCGTTCCTCTGGCCTGCAGCCAAGAATCGCCGCAGCATGCGCAAAGGGGCAGTGTGGGCCTAATGTCTTCAAGTAGATTTTACCCAGTTGTTTGTGTTTCAGTTGGTACTGTCAGAAATTAGGTAGTGTAGGTAGAATTTACCCATTCATGTATACTAACAATGCTCACTTATATATCTTGAGTACAATTGAAATGATTTGCTTGGATAATATATACTACCCTCCAAAATCCTTTTTTATAGTGTAAGAGAGACGTAAGCGACGTCGCGTCTAAGCTCCAAAGCTCTTGCCTCTGGACTGACAATTTTTTGGAGCTGGAAATGAAGCGGATTCCGGAGCTAAGAGCCGGCACCGCTGCGGTGTGAACAGGAAAACCGGCGCTTTCAGGCTCTAGCTCCGAGCCGGAGCTGAAAAGGCGCTGGTGTGAAAGGGGCATTAGTGGTATTGACCGAAGCTCCACAGCTGTAGCGAGGCGCTGCTAATGAAAAAAGTGCTCAATTTGTTGGTTTTTCTTTATTATTAAGAATTGAGCAAGCATATCTTCCTCTTCGAAATCACAGTTGTACTTCGCTAACACGTAGTGCCTGGGAGGGTGTGTTTGATTGTTCCCACCCTTACCTCACTTATGGACTAGGTCATGTTAGACAAGCAATCCAGTGGTTAGTTTTAGGGTCACCTCCATTGTTTTATTTATTATTTATTCACTTTAAGAGAAAGGGATTTCAGAAACAAGTCTCACAAGTTTGGCTCGAGGTAAAATTAACAAAAGCTAACTATTGTTAGACTATGTTCCCCCCTTCTAAACTTATGAAATAATCAATGCCCTGATAATAACATCCATCATTATGGTTTACTAATAGTTATCACTTCACTTCCTCCTCCAGCACCTGGACACAGCAGGAACCTATGCCAGGATCCTGTTTGTGGACTTCAGCTCTGCCTTCAACACAACCCTCTGGCTGGAGGCTGTGCACCATCAGGACCAGAACCTCTCTCCATCAGGACCAGAACCTCTCTCCATCAGCCCAAAACCCTCTCCATCAGGACCATAATCTCTCGGCCCTCAACAGCCCGCCCCCCCCCACTGACACTTTACCTCAGCCACACGCAGACTCTGCATGGAGATCACAGGATGGTAAATAATGCAATGTTTAAATATTGCTTACTGCCCATATTTTATATTCTATAATTTATTGCATTCTATTTCTTAATATAGTTCGCTATCTGTGTCGTTTTTACATATTTATTTGTATGTACGACACCTCCTCATACGTGTGAACATACCTGGCAATAAACCCGTTTCTAATTCTGATCTTTTTGTCCTCTAGGTTGCACTGCCACGTCTACAGTAGCGCAGAATGGACAGAGGAAACATGATTGGGCCTCAAGTTTTTCGCAGCCAATATACATTATCCTACAAACTTGGGATAGGAGGGTGAGTGAACAAGTTATCCATTGGTTGGAACCTACATCCCCATTGTTAGACGTACTAAATCCTGCACACTGCTCCTTCACATTGACAATGTGAACATATGTCGCCATTTTGCCATTTCTGTTATTTTCAGTTGAGAATGTTTCAAAGTAATCTTAAAAAATTCAACTTACTTTTTGTTTCTACTGTTTATAAGTATGATGTTTAAATATGAAATGCTGTATTCATTAGTTGTACTATAATTCTACAAATATTTTTAAGTTTTCAGAGTAATTGTTTCCTACAGAACATTTTGTGATGTCATTTTGTTGAACCTGTTTGATTGGAAAATGTTAGAAAAAAGCTGTAAAATAACAGTATTCTCCCGTTAGAACTTTAGGTTCTGTATTTATTTTAGTGTTTGATCATACAAATCTAATAAAAGAAAATGTAAAAAACTGTTTTTCTCATCAGAACTTTATTTAAGGTATTTTAATGTAACATTTTAAGACAATGGATTTTGAAAAGAGAGGAAAGTTTCCTCTAAAATCTTTAAGGACAATTTCTGTATACAAATTGCTTTTGCACTTTATTTCAGTTAAAGTATTTTTACTTTTACTTCCTCTCTGAAGAACCAGCACCTTACCGTGGTAGAGAGGTTTGTGTGCCCTGATGAACCTGGGGGCTGTGTTGTCTGGAACCTTGTGTTCCTGGTAGGGTCTCCCATGGCAAATTGGTCTCAGGCAAGGGGCCAGACTAAGATTGGTTCAAAAGACCTCAGAAAGACGACACAGGAAGTGAGGATACCCGGCCCGGAGGAAGCCCGGGGTCCCCTTCTGGAGCCAGGCCCAGAAGGAGGACTCGTCGGCGAGCGTCTGGTGGCCGGGCTTGCCACGGAGCCCGGCCGGGCCCCAGCCCGAAAAGGCAACGTGGGCAACACCTCCGCTTCTCCGTCCCGCGGGCCCATCACCTACGGGAAACATCGATGGGGTCGGGTGCGCTGCCAGAAGGGTGGCAGTGAAAGCGGAGGGTCTCGACGGACCAGACCCGGGCGGCAGAAGCTGGCTTTGGGGACGTGGAACGTCACCTCTCTGGGGGGGGAAGGAGCCGGAGCTTGTGCGGGAGGTGGAGCGGTACCAGTTGGATCTGGTTGCGCTCACCTCTACGCACAGCGTCGGCTCTGGAACCTGACTTCTGGATAGGGGTTGGACTCTATTCTTCTCCGGAGTTGCTCAGGGTGTGAGGCGCCGGGCGGGTGTGGGGATACTCACAAGTCCCCGGTTAGGTGCTTCGTTGTTGGAGTTTACCCCAGTGGACGAGAGGGAAGAGGGGGAAGCCTCTGGATAGACCTGGTAAGCCCACACGTGTAGTTTGGGTGAACTGGGAACATCTGGAGGAGGCCCAAGTTCAGGAGGCCTTCAACTCACACCTCCGGCGGAGCTTTTCGGGCATTCCTGTGGAGGTTGGGGACATTGAACCAGAGTGGTCGGTGTTCAAAGCCTCTATTGCCGAAGCCGCGGCGGGGAGCTGTGGTCTCAAGGTCCTAGGTGCCTCAAGGGGCGGTAACCCTCGAACCTCCTGGTGGACACCGGTGGTCAGGGTAGCCGTCCGACTGAAGAAGGAGGCCTTCAGGGATTTGTTATCCCGGGGGACTCCCGAGGCAGTTGCAAGGTACCGACAGGCCCGAAGGGCAGCAGCCTCATCCGTGGCCGAGGCAAAGCAGCGGGTGTGGGAGAAGTTCGGAGAAGACATGGAGAAGGACTTTCGGGCGGCACCAAAGTTGTTCTGGAAAACCTGTCCGACATCTCAGGAGGGGGAAGCAGGGAACCATCCAAGCTGTGTACAGTAAGGATGGGACGTTGTTGACCTCAACTGATGGAGTGTTGGGGCGTTGGAAGGAACACTTTGAGGAACTCCTGAACCCGACAACTCCGCCCTCTATGTTAGAGGCAGAGCTGGAGTATGACGGGGGATCAACGCCAATCTCCCGGGGGGAGGTCACTGGGGTCGTCAAACAACTCCACAGTGGCAAAGCCCCGGGGGTGGATGAGATCCGCCCGGAAATGCTGAAGGCTCTGGGTGTTGAGGGACTGTCATGGTTGACACGTCTCATCAACGTTGCGTGGAAGTCGGAAACGGTACCGAAGGAGTGGCAGACCGGGGTGGTGGTCCCCCTTTTCAAAAAGGGGGATCAGAGGGTGTGTGCCAATTACAGAGGCATCACACTACTCAGCCTCCCCGGGAAAGTTTACTCCAAGGTACTCGAAAGGAGGGTCAGGCCGATTGTCGAACCTCAGATTGAGGAGGAACAATGCGGATTCCGTCCTGGTCGTGGAACGACGGATCAGCTTTTTACTCTCGCAAGGATCCTGGAGGGGGCCTGGGAGTACGCTTATCCGGTCTACATGTGTTTTGTAGACTTGGAGAAGGCGTATGACCGGGTTCCCAGGGAGTTACTGTGGGAGGTGCTGCGGGAGTATGGGGTGAGGGGGTCTCTACTCAGGGCCATCCAATCTCTGTACTCCCAAAGCGAGAGCTGTGTCCGGGTCCTCGGCAGTAAGTCGGACCCATTTCCGGTGAGGGTTGGCCTCCGCCAGGGCTGCGCTTTGTCACCAATCCTGTTTGTAATATACATGGTTCGGATTTCGAGGCGTAGTCTGGGGGGGGGTCTGCAGTTCGGTGGACTAAGGATTGCACCACTGCTTTTTGCAGATGATGTGGTTCTGATGGCTTCATCGGTCTGCGACCTTCAGCACTCACTGGATCGGTTCGCAACCGAGTGTGAAGCGGCTGGGATGAGGATCAGCACCTCCAAATCTGAGGCCATGGTTCTCAGCAGGAAACCGATGGACTGTCCACTCCAAGTAGGGAATGAGTCCTTACCCCAAGTGAAGGAGTTCAAGTATCTCGGGGTCTTGTTCTCGAGTGAGGGATCAATGGAGCGTGAGATGGGCCGGAGAATCGGAGCAGCGGGAGCGGTATTGCAGTCGCTTTACCGCACCGTTGTGACGAAAAGGGAGCTGAGCCGGAAGGCAAAGCTCTCTGTCTACCGGGCCATTTTCGTTCCTACCCTCACCTATGGTCATGAAGGATGGGTCATGACCGAAAGAACGAGATCGCGGATACAAGCGGCCGAGATGGGTTTCCTCCGCCGGGTGGCTGGTGTCTCCCTTAGAGATAAGGTGAGTAGTTCGGTCATCAGGGAGGGACTCGGAGTTGAGCCGCTCCTCCTTCGCGTCGAAAGAAGCCAGTTGAGGTGGTTCGGGCACCTAGTTAGGATGCCACCTCGGGCGCCTCCCTAGGGAGGTGTTCCAGGCACGTCCAGCTGGGAAGAGACCAAGGGGTAGACCTAGGACCAGGTGGAGGGATTATATCTCTTCGCTGGCCTGGGAGCGCCTTGGGATCCCCCAGTCAGAGCTGGTTGATGTCGCCAGGGAAAAGAAAGTTTGGGGCTCTCTGCTGGAACTGCTACCCCCGCGACCCGACCACGGATAAGCGGGAGAAGATGGATGGATGGTATTTTTACTTTTGATTTTATGGTTTTTTTACTTTTGATTTTATGGTTTTTGTTTGGCAGCCTGCTGCCAGTCATTTGACCGTTTTTTTGTATCCCGTAGAAGTTTTAGTGCTGTACTTTTATTAAAGGTTATTGACTGTAAAAAGAGCAGATACATCTGTAAAATCTTTTAAGGACAATTCCCGTAAATTAATGTTATAAATTCTGCAGAACAATTTTATAGAAAACAATAGCAATGTTCTATAGGATTTTATAGTAAAATCCATAGGTAAATTCTATAGAATATTTGCCAATATTCTGCAGTATTCTACAGAAATTCTATAGAAACATCAATAGATTTTATAGAATATAGGTCACAAATGCTATGGTATTCTCCAGAACAGTTCTACAGAAAGCATCCATGGGGTTTTCTATAGGATTCTATAGACTATTTTCTACAAAAAAACCATCTACAGTGTATATTTTCTATACTATAGATTATTTCCCAGAATATATAAAACATGTAGGCAATTTCTATAGTATATCCGCAAAAATCCTGTAGTATTCTACAGAAATGTTCTATAGATTTGTACATGATTTTTCTATAGATTATTTCCCAGAATCTATAGTAAAACACGTAGGCAATTTCTATAGTATATCCTCAAAAATCCTGTAGTTTCTCAGAATTTTCTATAGAATTTGTCCATAGATTATTCGATAGATTTTTTTGCTAAGGGATTAGGAATAGCGCACATTATACAGAGGGCAATCACAGCGGCTCTCTGTGACAGCAGTTTTGTCGATTTTGAGCTAATTGTTGGGAAATTGTCGGACTTCAGGCAGAGATAAATCATGTATTAACAAATACAAAAAATGTTTGGTTTGGTTTGTCATGCATTTTCTTTTATTACAACACCACACTTGTATTTGTTCAAACCCACCTCCAAATACAAGCAATTTTAAATCTATGATGTATCACAGATTACTACTCTGATTAACGCAATTACAAGGGAATTACGACCTTATTTTTTGCCACTGCTGAAAAGAATCAAAGGCCTAGTGTAAATCTGAAAAAAACCTCTTTATTCTCCCTTTATCTGGTTTCCCCGTTTCTGTCTCTTTTCATACAGAGATGACACTGAGTGATACTGCATTACACACACGTATCATCGTTCAGTACATTACAATAAAAGAGCCAACACAAACACCCCCCGTGACATGCAGCTGATGCACAATTGAGGCTCTTCAGTAAAGGCACTATTTGTCACTTTGTATTTTACCAACGCTCGGTTTAATCTTGGCCTGAGGTGCCAAATGTATTAAATCCACTAGAATTTACTCTCTCACGTTCTGCTGTTTTCTCCCAACACAAAAGCAGAAGGGCAATTTTCACATGTGTAGGCTGTGGCTGTGTAGGCGAAACCCTCTCTGCATGTATTCCACATAGAGGAAAAACAAGCTCCTTGACAGTCACTCCACTATCCAGTCATGTTGGTTAAAAAAAATGCTTTTAATCCCAGAGTTTCTGTGTAAACTTAAATCCTCAGTTGGAGAATACATTTTTCTTTCATTTTTCTGCATACTGTAGGCAAAATCAAGCTCAATCATCGTGTGTTGCAAGCAGCAGTCATACCTAGAAAACTGCCTACACCACATTCCTTCAGCCTTATACATTTTCTTGAAAGATCAAATCAAAGATATAAAAGACTCATTTAATTTTCGATCGCTAAATATTAACAGAATTGTCAAACGTTTCATTTGTTGCCTTCCCTTTCGACGAATTGTCATAGTGCACATTTAGCCATTCTGTCCAACATGAAATGCTATTTTTAGTGCATGAGTGACAGCTAGAGAGCCTAATAAACATAATTGGGCTCTATCAGCTGCTCTCTACACCAGGGGGTTTAAGGTGATGGAGAGTGTTGTCAGAGAGTTAGTTACCACATTGGCTTTCAGGACACACCCCACACTTCAAAAACACTTGAGCTCATTATCCCCACATATGCATGTACACACACACACAACACACATGCACTGCATCTCTGTGGCAGTGTACAGATAGTGCTGTACAGATACACTAATGAGAACATTCTTCAAGTCCATAACCTTTACCTGAGAAATAGTGTGTGTTTGTGTGCGCACGGCCCTAACCAGCGCCTGATATCTTGACAGGTAGAGAATGGGTTGTCATTCATGAGGGGGGCGAGTCAGGCGGGAGTAATGTAGTGTCTACAACGGAGGGTAACATGATGTCCCCATCCGACCTGTTGCTACTGTCTGCAGTAGATGCAGTGTTGCTGGCGTTTAGTGATGGTTGCTTTAACCATTTTCGTATAAATGATTATCCACAGATGTGTGTCACTGCTGTGGAAGCACTTTGTAAATGATGCATGCGCAGTGGAGCAGGTCACGCGCACCTGACACAATTTGTTGTTTGGATTTTTTGCTCCGTTCTCTCTTTTGAATAGCCATGTTTGCCAGGTTTGATCATTGCCTGTGGAGCCATAATTAGGGTCAATATTCTAGCGCGCAAAACAAGCTATTCACGAGCGAAAAATGTGCTTTTACACACGCATAAAATGACCATGGCGCGCAGTTTTAAGCCCCTGTCACACTGTCCCGAAATTGACACCCGATGGACACACGAATATGGAATTGTGAATTTTGCACGAAGATGGCCCCGAACCACACACGAAGGCAACATTTACATTTAAGACATACAACTGCAATGAAAGTACCAAAAACAATTTGTTACAGTACTCTGATACTGTACTGATATCTTCAGACTTTGTACTTTACTTTATCCGTCTTTATATGTAGAAAAATTACGTTTTCTCCGTAATGTTGTCTCCATAGCAACAACAACTTCCTGTCAACTCTCCTTCAAAATAATATATGATATCCTTTTTAGTTTCACAGAACACAAATTGGGTTATTTACATAATATGTTTACATGATTTTGTTGTGCAATAAAACAACCCGATGGACACACGATAAAGGAAATGTTCAAATTCGGCTGTGATCGTAGCAACATCGGGCCATTCGTGAGGGCATCTTAAGCCATCGTATGACCGCTGGCGGAGTTTCTCAGGCTCCGGCAGCAACTTCGTGAGCGGAGGCAAAATCTTTGGCATGCCAAAAAATTGCCGAAGGTCTTGCGAAGGTTTTTTCGTGTTGAATTCGTGTGTCCATTTTGCCCTTCGTAGGCACGTGGGGCATCTTGTTATCATCGGTGCCATCGGGCATTCGCCCCGATCAGAGTGAGGGCGAATGCACCGATGATAACACGAGACTTGACAAGATGCCCTCACGAGTGCCTTACGAAGTTGCCGCTCACGAAGTTGCTGCCGGAGCCTGAGAAACTCCACCGGCGGTCATACGATGGCTTAGATGCCCTCATGAATGGCCCGATGTTGCTACGATCACAGCCGAATTTGAACATTTCCTTTATCGTGTGTCCATCGGGTGTCAATTTTGGGACAGTGTGACAGGGCCTTAAACCCCCACTATGCGCTCGCTCGCGGGAGTTTCAGCCTCACTCTCTCACTGTCTGTCTGTCTGCACGTGCGTCAAAAGTGTCTGACTTTGATTGACAGCTGCCAGGAAGCCCGGAGTTGCCAGGTTTGATCATTGCCTGAACTACCAAGAGCCGAGGAGTGACAGCAAGATTAGTTGGACGAGATGTATTGGTGAAGTTGTCCAAAAAAAACTATTATATTCGTAAATGTAAAGCTAATATATTATATATATATATTAGGGCTGTCAGTCGATTAAAATATTGAATCGCGATTAATCGCATGATGTCCATAGTTATCGCGATATCGCAAATTAATCGCACCTTTTTGATCTGTTCTAAATGTACCTTAGAGGAATATTTTTCAGTTTTTAATACTCTTATCAACATATGAGTGGACACATATGCTTTATGCTATGTGTATTATCATTTGAACACATTCTCAGAAATAAACACAACCTCTGAACATTACAAATATTCGCCTCAATTCAACCTGGAACCTCTCTCATACAATAATCAGTGTGTGTGTGTGTGTGTGGATCGTTGGAGCTATGTGCAACTCAAGGCATATGCTCGAACGGGAGCTGCCTGGACGCTGCAATCATGTTGCGCACACTATCCGTGCTGAGTGTGCTGACTTTTCGTACAATGTCCCGCTGTCTGGCTTCCTGCATCAAGTCAAGTGCTCGGCACAGTTGTGTGGATAGAGCGCTTCTCTGTTTTCATTGAAACAGCTCCTTATATCCGTTAGCGCAGCTAGCTAGCACCAGATGCTAACAACAACAATGCACGAAAGGTCTCTCTCGCTCGCTCGGGCCACACATACACACACCCTCCCGGTCCTCCCGATGGCCAGTCACTATTTTCTACAAAAAAACCATATACAGTGTATATTTTCTATACAATAGTATTCTATAGATTATTTCCCAGAATCTATAGTAAAACACATAGGCAATTTCTATAGTATATCCGCAAAAATCCTGTAGTATTCTACAGAAATGTTCTATAGAATTTGTCCATAGATTTTTCTATAGATTTTTTTGCTAAGGGCGGAGTTAGGACAAAACACAACTTACTTTTTCCTCATCTCAAGGCCTCCCATACATGAAATGGATTGTTGTATACAAATATTTTACTGCAAAAGTGGTGAAATTGATATATAAAGTTATACACCCCAAACTAAAAATAAAGGCTGGGGGTTGAGGCATATAAACTCATGTAGATTCACAATGGAAGGTCTGTAGGTTTAAAACGTGGCATACCTGAGGTCAGGACATCCCTCTGCATTATAGAAAAGACTGAATGTCAATATATTACTGTAAATTGGAAATACAGTCATTTGAACACATACCTACAATAGGCGGAAATGTAAATCTATGTAGAATGTTCTCTTTACTTTGTAGTGGCTCTGTCATGGATTGCCATAGCAACACATATGAGGGCTTGTTGGAAAGGTGTGGTTCTACTGAATCAGCAATAATAATTGTGTAAAGGTAGCTTACATACTCATGGAGTTATGTCACTAAACGTATAAGGTGTCCCAAATGTGGAAAATATGAAATAGTCCTAATTAAATCTATAGTATCACCAATTCATTTTATTTTGACTTCACTTATCAGGGGTGGAAAATATTAACAAATCATCTTGAGTAGAAGTCCCTAAAAGGTATGACAACTTGAGATTTGTTAATAATAATAATAACCCATACTTTTTTTAAGTAAAATATTGCAACTTCAACATTAGTGCAGAGAAAATGCAGGCCTAAAATGCAATAGAACTACTAACGAAGTAGTTGGACATCAGCTCGTCACGGGCGATGTTGGTGGTCAGAAACTGATCCACTAAGAACTGCAACACCTTGATTTTACTCTCAAGAGGACCATAAGGATACTCATCCACTTCCTGATAGGGCAGAACGTGATGGTACTCCCGGTCGCTCTCGCAGTACACGTGCAAAACCTCAAGCCACGTCATGCCGTCGATAAAATACAGAGTGGAGTTGACGCTGTCTTTAGGTCAGCGGGGGCAAACGTGGTTGTTGGAGGTGTCTGCTTCACGTAGGATGACCTTCTCGAGGGCAATATGTGTCTCTGCTCACATTGTTTATCGACGGCCCAGCAACTCAAGCTTATGCTCCTCATAACAGCAAGTCATTCAGCTCTGTAGAGAATCAAGAAGTTATACTACAGTATTTGACTCCACCTGCTTTATCTGCATCTCATTGCCTACGTGGGTTTCTTCACAAACTGACATGTAAATCATTGCAAATATTTTTGGACTGTGAAAAGATGGGACATTGTCAAATAAAATGGCTAACTGGAAAGTGACCTAACTTTCATTAATGTAACAGAGCCTGTCCAGTAGCCTATATTCACAATAGACTATGTTTCTCCTGGCTTAATTAGTATCACTGGTAACTGTACAAATTCTGAAGTGTATCTTTTTTTCAATTTGACCAGAATGGAGAGTGATGTACAAACAGTGGATCCAAATCGTTGTATCATCTGTGGTAAACATTTTGAAAAAGGGAAGAAACAAGATCCATATGTCAAAAATCCCACAGCAGAAGGCCTCCAATGTATACTAAATGTTGCTCAACAGAGAGATGATGATGTTCATAAAACTCTCTCTCCATATACAGATGATATACTTTCGTTTAAAATAAAGGTATCATATCATCGATCATGTAGAGCAAACTACTCCAGTAAGACCAATATCAGTGAGCAACAAGTTGCAAATGTTGAAAGTGAGAGCATACCTGCATCAGTCTCTTCAAGAAGACTGAGCAGGGTTTTATTATCGTTTGACATACGAAGAGATTGTTTAATTTGTGGGAGGGCCAGATCAAGACCAGAACCTCTGACAGCCATTATGACTGGTACAGGTAAGAGTACCCGAGATAAGGTCAAGGTCCTTCATGCAGCATCAGAAAGGCTTGATGAAGTTGTACATCTTCTGCTGCTCTCATATCCGGATCTCTTTGCATATGATGCCAAATATCATAGAAGCTGCCTTAAACAATCTCTAAACTAAATATAGCAGCTGCCAGACGAAAAAAAGAATCAGAACAGCAGACCAGTATCTATGACAAAGCTTTTATTAAGCTCACTGAACTCATTGACAAAACTGTTTTCTCAAAAGAAATGAAAGTGACTCCTTGGCTGGGAGGTTTGATGACATACTGAAGACACTGAGGTCTGGGGAAGAAGATGAGGCGGTCCAACACACTAAATACAGCTCCTGGAAACTGAAGGAAAAGCTCTTACTGCATTACAAGCACAGGCTGGTATTTGTAGAACGTGCTGGAAAGTCTAATTTGGTATGCTCTGAAAGTGTGCCCATGGGATTGGCAATGAGAGCTGTACAACTCGAAGACAAGCCAGAAGAGACAACAGCTTCTACAGCAGACTGTGAGACACAACAGCAGAGTCAAGGTCTCTCTACATAGAGCTGCAGACATATTGAGAAAGAGCATGGAGCAGGTTGACCATAAATCATATGTCAGCAGTGATCGACTATCACGTCTACATTGCAGCAACTATGTACCAAACAATGTTTATGACTTTGTGAACTGTGTGTTGATTCAAATGCTCACAGAAATTGCGAGACCTGTGATGAGGAACCAGCTTTAAAGGACAATCTGCGTGTCATTGCAATCTGCCATGATCTCATTGCACAGTGCCATCACATCCATACGCCAATCACACTGGGACTTGCCATTTTGATGCAAAGAAGAGGCACCATCCAAGCAAGCAGATCTACACATGTCATCACAGGCACAGCCAAAGTTCCTAACTACAGGAAATACCTCAAGGTCAGTGGTAACAAGGCTGCTTTATGCAGCTTTGTAAGCAACTACATGGCCAATACAGGGCCCAAGAGAATCTCCTCAGAGAACACAGTCATTTTGGCAGGTGGCTTTGAAAATGGTGAGGATGTCAAAGTGGTCAGCAAGTCAGTTGTTGACAACTTGACAGATCTGTATAGTGACCAGGAGGAGGCTGACACCAGATTGGTATTACAGGCAATACATCGAGCGGAGTCTCATTCTCGGGTCGTCATCAGATGTGATGATACCGACGTACTGGTTTTGCTTGTGTATTATTCCAGCAAAGGAATGTTTGGATCCTCAACGGTGTTCATGCACTCTGGACATGGCCCAAGGGAGAGGTTTGTCCCAGTCTGTCCCATCGCAAAGAAGCTCGGTGCAGCATTTTGTGCATGTCTACCTGCATGCCACGCCCTCACAGGTTGTGATACCATAAGCAGCTTGTACAGAATTGGGAAAGCTACTGTGTTTTCAAGACTTAAAGGTCACATGTCATGGCCATTGCCACTGATCATAATTCCATTGTTGTGGTCTACTAGAATAGATTTATACTGTGCAATTTTCCAAACTCACATTGGTTTCTCATACAGCATCTCTGTAAAGTATGTGTATTCAGCAGTATTCACTCTCTCCACTAAACGGCCCGTTGCAGCTCTTGCCCCCCCCCTCCCTGTGAGCCCAGTGTGCCCCGATTGGTCGGGACCAGTCGGGACGTTGTGAATCGCGCTAAGCTCCGTGGAGGTGTGATTTCCTTGTTTAGCGATACACAGCGAAACTCATCCTGAGCACACACAAAGTCACAGCCGAAGTAAAAACAATAAGTGTGGCTTGATATTGAGTAAGAAAAAGGTTGATAAATGCTGTGAGAATGGGTCTGCAGAGAGAATTTCGCCGCGATCCCAACTGTCTGTTATCAGCCTGCAGCCAGGGAGGAGAGATCAGCAGAGCTGCCTGCACTGAGTGTGTGAGGAAGTCCGTGGATTGGTCAATTTGGACCAATCAGCGGGGGCTTAACGTAACGGCTCCGCAGACGTAACGTAACGGCTCCACGGATTGGTCCATTTCGTTCCGGGGATGACATGACATCATGATGTCCCCGGAAGAATCAAATGGACAGTGACGAATCTCCAACGAGGCGTTTTGGGAAGGTATTTTCTGTTTTACAGTTTTACTCCCTACATCAGGGGTGTCAAACTCAATTTCATTGCGGGCCACATCAGCATTATGGTTGCACTCAAAGGCCGGTTGTAACTTTAAGACTATATAAAATACATATATAAATATGTCATATATATAAAATAATGTATTATATTACATCATTGCCTCTGCATTGGATTATCATCGGATAGGGTAATAACTTCATAATTAACTACGTCTGAAAGCAGAATTCTTGGGCAAATAATTGCAAGTCTCTTCAGTGCGTAATCCAAAATGATTTAAAAAGAAAAGTAAGTGACATTTTGAAATAAAAATCTAATTCTGAGAAAAAGGAATTCTATGGAAAAATGCATATTTTTGAAGAAAAAAAGGCAAATTCTGAGAAAAAAGTCATATTTGAGATGCATTGTGGGACATGTAGTTTATGGGCAACATGCTTCTGTAGCATGTAACCATATAATAAACATATTATATTCTCGTGGGGCCACATAAAATGAAGTCGTGGGCCGAATGTGGCCCCCGGGCCTTGAGTTTGACACCCCTGCCCTACATGGTGTACTTTGAGGGTTTTGACTCTGCAGACCGTTTACATGCATAAAAACCTTCATAACACACAAGGGGATTGGTAACAACCGGAAAAGCATGACATCTTTAAGACCCATCTGAGTGACTTAAATGAGATGGCCAGTTTTGGACTTTCTGGAAGTCTGGAGGAGGCTATTCCTGTGGCAAGAAAGTATGCCCTCCTTCTGTATGGCCAAAAGAAAAGAAAAGAGAGGATGGCCGTCCTTGCACCACCTTGGATGAGCTGAGGTACACACTAGCATCTACAACAGATTCATCAGCTGCAAATCTACCCCCAAGAGAAGATGCCTTCCAGCAACATGTATTAAGAGCCATGTACCAGACTCCAAGGTGGAGGCTCAGAGAAGATGGGTCTATTGAACCAGTGATGTTCGTCAAAGAACCTACACCTAAAGAAGTCAGAGACATCACCCACCTGTAAGGACGGAAAGTGCAATTATAGCAGAAAATGCCAATGTCTTTCAGTAGGCTTGACCTTCACAGAGTTTTGCTCTTGCTCTGACTGCCCAATTGTGAGCCATGTTGTTTTTGATGACAATGTGGATGAGTGATAGATGTGTTTATATGCATGTATCCCCCGGCTCCCACTAGCTTAGGTTTACTTAAGTTTAGATAAGAACATTTAATTTGAATAGTAAAGTTTGTTAATCCAAAAACCTGTTTCCTTGTCTCTGTGTCTCACCTTCTAGTCCCTGGCACATTTTGTCTGCAGTTGGGCATAAAGACACCATACACGTTTAGTGACATAACTCGATGAGTATGTAAGCTACCTTTACACAATTGGTGTTGATGGATTCAGTAGAACCACACCTTTTCAACAAGCCCTTGTGTGTGTTGCTATGGCAATCCTTGTCAGGGTCACTAGAGATCCTTCTACATAGATACATGTCCGCCTATTGTAGGTATGTGTTCAAATGACTGTATCTCCAATTTACATTAAGATATTGACATTTAGTATTTTCTATAATGCAGAGGGATGTCCTGACCTCAGGTATGCCAAGTTAAAACCTATCAGACCTTCCATTGTGAATCTACATGAGTTGTTATGCCTCAACCCGACGGCCAGCCTTTATTTTTAGTTTGGGGTGTATAACTTTATATATCAATTTCACCACTTTTGCAGTAAAATATTTGTATACAACAATCCATTTCATGTATGGGAGGCCTTGAGATGAGGAAAAAGTAAATTGTGTTTTGTCCTAACTCCGGGAGGGGTATCTCAAAATGTTGGGGCAATTGTCACTAGCCTATAAGCTGCATGCTTAAATCACCACCACTCTGCAGTGATTTACAGGCCATGCTGTTTCTCAGTTTCCCCACCAGAGGTCTAGCTAGCACTTCTGAAAACTTGCACCCTGGCTCTCACTCATGTTTTTCATCATTTGGATTTACTCTAGCTTAAAAGTGGATGTATTTGTTGGAATTATCTTTTAAAAGGACTCAATGTAATGTAATATCAGCATATATTCAGTGTGTGTTTAAGGAAATCAGTTTTGTGCCCTGCATACTTGTTTTGGAAGGATGCCCCACAACTGGAAGACATCATGGCGCCAGCGTTTTTACCGCTCGTACTTTTGTTTCGGGATGATTAAGTCAAGTGCACAAGGTATACAAACAATTAAGGGTTTCTATTGAAATAAAATAAGTCCAATCCCTCATATATTTTCTGTACCCTCAAAGGTGGACATAAACTCAATTGTGTTGTTTTTTTGTCCCATGTTCCCAAAATGATTTTCATTCAATTAAAAGCACATTGTAGCTAAGCATGATGAGACACTTCTGAGACCCACTAACATTATTTATGTGATATTTATTAAATGTAGCTTTGTGTAACACACCAGAATCAGATATATCATACACTTACCATGCAGTAGATGGTTTTTATAGAGGTGTTGGGCTTTCATATTGTTGCTTATGCAGCACCACAGCGTCATTTTTTAAACATCAACCACACCCCCCATGTTTGCAAGCCGTGTGAGGTGTCTTAATGTTGGTGTATATGGTTTAAATAGCGTTAAAAAGCTTTCAAATGACTGTGCATTGTATTTTTGAGCTCATTGTTAGTTTTTCAAAAGAAGCAACTGTGAATGTGTTATAAATATCATACAGTAAAAATCAGAATTCAGTATTACTGCATTCAATTTGAAAACACATGAACAAAAACTCAATTTAAGACACATTTAAAATAAAACTTCCCGTTTCACATGAGGTGAAATAAAAGTCTAGAGTCTCACTAGGTACAGGGATATCAGCAGTATGTTGCACCTAGCAAATCTGTAAGAATGGAGCAGATGGTGGTTCAAATTGCCCATTGCTGCATCCCACCCCTCTTTCACTCTCCTTTTCCTGCATCTTATGCTCAGCATTTAAACTTTTCTGTGTGGCAGCAGAATGAAGTCTTCTTTGTGAGGGGATGCAGCCATCTGTAAGCAAAATGCAAATCAGAATAATCACAAGAACAAATTCCTAACCTCACGTGTTGAACGTAGCCAGCAGGGTTTTGGTAGATCGGTTTTAGCATATGTTTGTACTTCTAGGAAAATATAATAGAGAAACAAATATTCTTAGAAAGCAGAAATAATCACTGTTTAAGACCATATCACAGAGCCTTGCACATGCACACACCGTTTAACAGAAAGATGCTAAAAGTGTAGGATAGTGTTTCAACTCTCAAAACATATCGAGCAATCAACAGTGACCTCATTCAGTCACAGTGGAGTCATGCGCCACGAGCTGCTTCGAAGGCATCAGATTGATCTGTGAGATAAAACCGATATCATGTCTGATCACTGATAGGCAAAGACTCTTACGGTCATGTTAAGGGTGTGGCAGGCTGGAATTCCTTCCGTGCTAACATACCTCTCAACACCTCTCTTATGCAACCGTTTCAACACCTTTTTTGATTGTTTATAACCAGCAATGTGAAAGGAAATGTGGTTGCTCCAGTTTAAGTGTGAATGTGTTGTTTTTTGCGTTTTAAGGCCACCAGTCAGTGAGTGATGTTGGATGAGATGGACTGAAACAGAAAGTGCAGCCTCCTCCCTGACACTGTGAAACAATCTGGTGTCATATTCAAGAACTCTGTCAGTAATGATATGTTGTTTAAAGTACTCTCGATCTTGACACAGGACAACAACGTTGGAAACACACTAATCTGAACAAATTCAGATAACTCATATTCCTACATGCAAGGAGTAAGTTAAGTGTTAAGTGGATGTGAAGCTGTAGGTAAAGGATTGTACAAAGTTTACAAACAGGTAATATAAAAACATGATGAATATTAAAGCCTTCAACAATTAATCAAACAACTAAAACACTTACATAATATAAATTAATATGAATTAAGTGGGATTATTGAATGTGTCGTTTTGTGCCGTTTAAAAGTTGCTATTTAGGTCACTACACGTTAACAGTACCAACGCAATGAGGCAATACCACATAATCTAAATTGGCACAGTTCTCATCTTTGTCAGGGGTCTTTTACGAAAGCAGCCTTCCTCCTGATAGTCTGATAAGGCGGGCTGAATCTCAGTTTATGTGATAAGCTGCAGTCTCCTGAGATGTTTGGATAGGCCCACATAATATAACATCACGTCTGATAGGACAATGCATCGCTGCTGTGCGTCAAACCAGGTCGCTCTAATGTCCCTCTGTCTTGTCCACATGCTATATTGTTGCATTTCAGCATGAACTCTTTTATCTAAGCAGCTGTGACCTCAGATTTGTATTGTCATAACTACACTCTATGCACACCTGACAATAAAAGCCTTGAAACTTAAAACTGAATAGAATAAATTGGCAATTCTAACAAGGTTGATCCTATCGTACATACTTGATTATGCAAATATTATATATATAATATGTGTTAAACCACAACCACAGCTCCAGGACTGTCTTTTGTGATTTATTTATGATACTGATAAGATGTTTAGCTTTAGGGAAGATAGTTTGTCTACCCATTACATAAATGTTCAAGACAGGCCTTGTAAATGTGTTAAAAATTACAAATGTATGGAATCGAGGTCATACAGTGGAAGAATTCAGTAGATAAGACCATTTAAAAAGCAGTCACTTCAGGTCATTCTCCACGTGTAAAAACAGGAAATTATCTTGAATCACAAAGAAATGTTAA
Source organism: Champsocephalus esox (assembly GCA_036324585.1). Lineage (NCBI taxonomy): Eukaryota > Metazoa > Chordata > Actinopteri > Perciformes > Channichthyidae > Champsocephalus > Champsocephalus esox. The sequence goes on along the minus strand of CM070487.1, from coordinate 33,923,017 downwards.
TGACTTGCTGACACAATCATGATCATTTCATGAGGGCAGCAGGGTATGACCTCAGAAAAGGCAACATCTTTTATTTCCATCTAGCTTTAATATCATTTTGGTTTAAAGACCCAATCAGATTTTAGCCACCAACATAATCCCCTCATTATTCTCTCATTATATCTGAGTCCAATATTGGAGGTGTATCAAGGCCCATAAGGAAGTGCCAACAATATATTTTCAAAAGAAAACGGAAGGAAAACCTGAGAGGGCAAGAAACACATGAGAGCTTGAGAGCATGAGAGACAAAATACGTTATGCTGTTGTAAATCATGATGCAGGTATGATTATATGATAGGATTATTAACAGTCAACAGAAAACCAATCATAGACACTTTTGGTTCCCCTCGTTGCAGCTCTTATCAGTTAGAGGTGGGAGAAAATGTCTTTCTGTGATTCATTTATTTTGGATATATTTTCTGTGTGTGTGTGTGTGAGCCTGAGATCTAATACTTTCCTTGCCAATGGTTGCTTCTCTGTTACTGCTGTTTATATCATAATAAAGAACTGGAATCTTATAACGATTACAGGATGTTCTCAACCTCAAACAGCAGTTGATGTCCACACCAGGGGGTCACACGCTTGACCTGGTCATCACTGACTCTGCCCCCATCACAATTCTGTTGGTGTACGATCTGGGAGGGTCGGATCACAAGGTTGTTTCAATGGAGTTCAAATTGTCTCACCACATCAAGCCCAAACGTCAAATCCATTTCAGAAATCTGAAACACATCGACACAGACATCATGACTTTGGACCTGCAGCAAATCTCCCCCTCTGCAAACTTCACTACAGTCAGTGAATCAGTGGAATTCTACAATAAAACCCTGAGTACTGTCCTGGATCTGAAAACACGAACAGTCAGCTTCTCACGCTCAGCCCCCTGGTTCACTTCAGAGCTACGTAGCATGAAGGCAGCTGGGCGTGTACTCGAGCGGCGATTTGGACTCACTGTTCACAGATAATCAAAAAGTCACTCAAAAAAGTCAACAGTCACAGTTCTACTCCGACATCATCAGTAAAACTCGTGGAAACTCCAAGCGGTTTTTCTCCACTGTTGATAATCTCCTCAAGCCACAAACTCCCTCACACATCGACACTACAGAAGAGCAGTGTAATAACTTTGTTACTTTCTTCAGGACAAAAGTTGCCACTATTCGCTCTCTTCTATCCACTGTCAACTGTCAACCCACAGCATGGGATTTTCCAACCGCTCTGCTGCTTCACGGAGATCTCTCAGCAAGAGGATGAGGACATCATCTGCTAGATGAAACCCTCCACCTGCACACTAGACCCTCTACCCACAGCGCTTGTCAAATTGAACATCTCAGCTATAAATCCCATGATCACCGACGTCATCAACAGCTCCCTCAAGGCTGGTCATGTTCCATTGGCTCTTAAAACTGCCGTTATCAGACCCATTCTAAAAAAAAACACCCTATGACCCAGATGTCCTCGCCAACTACAGGCCCATCTCCAACCTTCCATTTCTAGCCAATGTGCTGGAAAAAGTAGTTGCCGCCCACTTCAGGACCATCTACAACTAAACGGCCTCTTTGTGAAATTCCAGTCCAGTCTCTGTTCCGCCCACAGCACTGAAACCGCTCTGGTCAGGGTCACAAACAACCTGCTGATGGCGGCTGACACTAGTTCCCCATCTCTCCTCATCCTCCTGGATCTGACTGCAGCATTCGACACTGTCGATCATAACATCCTCCTACAGCGCCTCCAATACATCATCGGACTCTCTGACTCCGCCCTGAGCTGGTTCCAGTCCTACCTGTCTGGAACATGGATGTATAATAAGAACTGGATACAGCGTGGGAGGCGGGGCCTCATTCATTCCTATGAGAGTTGCTCAATAGAGAACCGCAGTGACGCGTCCTAAAACCCGGATGTAAACTTCTTCCGGTTCCTTCGTCAAAAACGCAATGCAATTTCTCCATAGGATTTTGGAAAATAGCTCGAACTAAGGTCTGTGTGGTTGACACACATTTAAGAGAAGGATCATGTTTTGTTCAGCCGGATAATCTCCACATGTCTCCCCTACTTTTATAATCTTTGAATCATAAATCTAGTCGCCAAAAGCGAAATGCTAACGTTATGCTATAAACGAACTACAAGCCAGTACAGCAGCAGGGTCGCAAGACTTCAACGTCACGCCAACTTAAGATCGTTTCAACTGACTTGCACTGAACCTGCACTTTGAATATATTAACATTTTAAACTGTATACCCCGTTTATCTAGGCCCTTTTTGTTTTGTTTTATGGATAGGCTACATGTCACACTGTGGGAAACGATATTTCTGGATGTATAACACATGTAGAATTTGTTTACAATAAAGCTGACTTTGACTTCCGCGTGCTTGCATATTTTAACAAAGCTTTTCATTTTAGCCACACTGAATTTAACTAGAAGTCATGGCTGTGTCAATTACCAGTCTGATATCATTTTACAAAGATGACAAGAAGAATGGAGATAGAGGAGAGAACCACTACAAGTCAGGACACGTGCAGCCTCAATGAAGGTGTACTTACCGGTGTTGTCAGGGCTAGCATGAGGGACAAGGATTATAGAGTGTAGGTGAGTAGTTATAGCAAGAGTACCTTTAACCTAGAGTTAATTTATTCACATTAATTCCCATCAACAAATCCATTTTATGTGTCACATGAAATCTTTATTAGGCAAGGCAAGTTTATTTATATAGCACTTTTCAACACATGGCAATTCAAAGTGCTTTACAAAAAATGAAGGACATTAAGAAATGGCATTTAAAACCAGTCATTAAAAAGAAAAGCTAATAAAATAAACATTAAAAGAAAAAATACATGGATAAAAGTTACAGTGCAGTCTAAGATATGAATAGTTCAATTAAAAGCAGCGGCAAAAAGAAAAGTCTTCAGCCTGGATTTAAAAGTAGTCAGAGTTGCAGCGGACCTGCAGGTTTCTGGGACTTTGTTCCAGATATTTGGAGCATAATAACTGAACGCTGCTTTACCAAGTTTAGTTCTGACTCTGGGGACAGAAAGCTGACCAGTCCCTGAAGACCTGAGAGATCTGGATGGTTCATCATTTAGCAGGAGGTCAGAAATGTAATTTGGGTCTAAACCATTCAGTGCTTTATAAACCAGCAGCAGTATTTAGAAATGTATTCTTTGACACAGGAAGCCAGTGTAAAGACTTCAGAACTGGACTGATGTGATCCACTTTCTTAGTGTTAGTGAGGACTCGGGCAGCGGCGTTCTGAATCAGCTGCAGCTTCCTAATAGATGTTTTAGTGAGACCTGTGAAGACACCTTTGCAGTAGTCCAGTCTACTGAAGATAAAGGGACAAGTTTTTCCAAATCCTGCTGTGACATTAGTCTTTTAATCCTAGATATATTCTTTAGGTGATAGTAGGCTGATTTAGTAACTGTTTTAATGTGACTGTTGAAACTCAGGTCAGAGTCCATGACTACACCTAGATTTCTAGCTTTATCTGTTGTTTTGAACATTGCAGACTGAAGCTCAGCGCTAACTTTTATACATTCCACCTTGGCTCCAAAAACCATTACCTCAGTTTTATCTTTGTTTAATTGGAGAAAGTTCTGACACATCCAGTCATTGATTTGTTCAATGCACTTACTCAGTGTTTGAATTGGAGCATCGTCTCCTGGTGACATGGTTACGTAAATGTGTGTCATCTGCATCTATGGTAACTTATTTTGTTGTTCTTCATTATCTGAGCCAGTGGTAGCATGTAGACGTTAAAGAGAGACGCCCCAAGATTACAAATATTACACACCAGAAAACACAGAAATATCCATGAAATAAACATACAGTAGGCTATAAACAATTAAAGGGATAATTGGGAAGGCATTACAAATGTAAATATATTTTAAATAATAAAACAATCCCACCACCACAGGTATCACTATCTACAGGAGAAGAGGGAATTCTCTCCACAGAATGTGAATGCCCACGTGGAGAATGGAAATGCAGTCATGCGGCTGCATTAGCCATCTTTGCCATCCACAGTTTCAGCTGCACTGACGTGACACCCTGTCAGTGGAAGAAGCCAAAGGCAGCTAAACGTACGCATTCAGTGGAGGACCTATTTCCTCCAACCAATAACTCATTCAACCCGCTGACAAGAGAGCCCACCTCCGAAGATCGTGACTGGCTGAGGGACAGACTAGGGGGCAGGTTCTCAGGAATGTCTTGGCTTCTCTCCCCCGAGCCATGAAGAGGAACACTACAGCTTGGAAACACTCACTGTTCCTGAAATTCTCAAATCTGTTGGGCATCAGGGACCTGAGGCAATTGTGGCAAGCATGGCATTGTCTGAGGAGCAACAGAGGGCAATTCAGGTGGCTACCACTGGTCAGCGAACCAACCCAAACTGGCATTTGTTCAGGAAAGGAAGGTTGACTGCCAGCAACGTTGGAGCTGTCCTGAGGTCAAAGCGTGTGACTGCTTCCCTTAGTGCCAGGGTGCTAGGGCAACAACAGGCCCTTGATGGTGTTTTGTCTGTACAGTGGGGGACTATGAATGAATGTGAGGGCGTCAGGGCATTCACCACTGCAACCCAGATGCAGGTCCATGAGTCAGGTTTGTGGCTCTCCCAATCAGGAGTGTTGGGGGCATCTCCAGATGGTCTGGTAGGTTCTTCCGCTGTGCTGGAGGTAAAGTGTCCCTACGGAGACAGGGAAATGACAATTAGTGAAGCATTGCAAATCAAGGGCTTCTGTGTCAGTAAGGAAGAGAAACATTCAGCCTGCGTGAGGAGCATCCTTACTGGCACCACGTGCAAGGTCAGCTTCACTTCACTGCAAGAAAGAAGAAGATATTAAGAAATTGTGAATCGTTTTTAATTTACATTTACTCGCCTTTGCAATGTTGTGGTTGTTAGAGTGTTACGGCCCGTACACACTACAGGCGTCAGAAAAGCTTGAAGCTGGGCGTGTCTGAGGCTTGGCGCTTTCTCGCGCCCAAGGCGACCAACAACCAATCAGGAATCTCCCGCCCGCCCCCGGCATACAAAGCAAAAAAAAGCCCGGCTCTTCTTTACTATTGCCAAAATGGATGCCGGTTTTGTAGCAACGGTAGCGTTGGTTTATTCAATGTCTCGCAGGAGGCCACGTAAAGTGCGTCGCTGTTGGGTACATCCGATACTCAGAAAACGGGGGATACCACGTTCTTGTCCAAGAGATCCGCTTGGATGGTGTACTGTTTCAGCAGGATGAGCAAAGACGCGTTCGACGAGTTGCTCGGAAAAGTCGGTCCACTGATTGCAAAGGCAGACACCCGTATGCATTTGTCAAAAGGACCCGCCGAGCGACTCGCCATCTGCCTACGGTACGTTTTGTATATTTCTACTTCTGTAACCTGACTCTGTAGAGAGAATGCATGCAATGGATGAATGAAGTCTGTGATTTAGTTCAGATGAATGACATTAATTAAGGTGTGTGTGTGTGTGTGTGTGTGTGTGTGTGTGTGCGTGTGTGTGTCTCTATGATGTGTCTGTGGTATGTTGGTGTGTCTGTGATGTGTGTGTGTGTCTGTGATGTGTGTGTGTGTCTGCCTGTGGTGTAATTGTGTGTCTATGATGTGTCTGTGGTATGTTGGTGTGTCTGTGATGTGTGTGTGTGTCTGCCTGTGGTGTAATTGTGTGTCTGTGGTATGTTGGTGTGTGTCTGTGGAATGTTGGTGTGTCTGCCTGTGGTGTAATTGTGTGTCTGTGGTATGTTGGTGTGTCTGTGATGTGTGTGTGTGTCTGCCTGTGGTGTAATTGTGTGTCTGTGATGTGTCTGTGGTATGTTGGTGTGTCTGGTGTGTGTGTCTGCGTGGCATATAACTTTTTTTATTTTTTTTAATCTTGTATATTACTTTTTTCTCAGGTACCTGGCAACCGGTGATTCGTACAGGACCATAGCATTCAGCTATCGGGTCGGGCATACAACAGTGGCTGTCATCGTGAAGGAGGTTGCGGGTGCCATCTGGACCGCGCTGGTCGAGGAGACCATGCCGGTACCACAGACGGAGGACTGGAGAGCCATCGCTGCTGGGTTCCAGGAGCGCTGGAACTTTCCAAATTGCGTTGGTGCCATTGATGGGAAGCACGTGGTGATCCAGGCTCCGGCACATTCTGGGTCCCTCTACTTCAACTACAAGTCCACCCACTCCTTGGTACTGCTGGCTGTCGTGAATGCCCAGTACCTCTTCAGGGTAGTGGATGTCGGAGGCTTTGGAAGGAGCAGCGACGGTGGGAGCCTGAGGAATTCCGCTTTTGGAGAGGGCCTCCGAGATGGCAGTCTGCAGCTACCGCCTGACACCGTCACCCCAGGAGCAGAGCGGCTCGGCCTTCTCCCCCATGTGTTCGTTGGAGATGAGGCTTTTCCGCTGCTGGACAACCTGCTGCGTCCGTTCCCTGGACGTCACCTCACAGGAGGCTGTTCAACTACCGACTCAGCCGTGCCAGGTTGGTGGTTGAATGTGCGTTTGGCATCCTCTCATCTCAGTGGAGAATGTTCCGGCGTGTCATCACCACCAGCCCGGAGGTAGCAGAGTTGTGTGTGAAGGCCACCTGTGTGTTGCACAACTTCCTCCACAGGAAGACAATAGGAAGGTCATCATGCACACCTGTCGTCGCAAAGTCGAGTGATGAAGCTCCAACCCTGCGCGATGCACCTATGATGGGCTCAAACAACGCCACACGCCGATCCATCCGACTGCGGGAGACCTTCTGCTCCTATTTGAATGAGGAGGGTGCAGTGCCAAAAGCTCTTTTAAGAGCTACCCATTTTCTTTAAAGAGCAAATGTTCCAAATGAGCCATTTTTAAAATCAAAATAAACATGTTTCTTGAATTGATATTATTATATTATGATATGACTAACAGCCTTTTTCTTTGAGCCCTGTTTTTACTGATAAACCACTCATAATTTCAATATGTTTTCACATGACCAATTACAGAAGAAAGCACATTACATATACCGACATACATGAAGCTTCTGGTATGTTGCAACTGACAAACCACATGAACAAGTGCAGACACAGTATAGCCATAACATACTTGAAATAATGTTTTATTTGAGTGAAGTGTGTGTGATGAGTGTAAAAAAATGTAATGAGGATCAGTACGTGTGAAAACATTATAAAATGATACATTGTTCTCCTGGTCCACCTCAAAATGAGCTGGTGTACCCCGAGGCGGACTCTTGCCCTCTGTGACCTTGTCATCTGCCTCATGGTGGGCAAGAGGCTCTTGAAGAATTGAAAGTCCTCGTCCTCCTCCAGCACTGGTGGGGTTGGCTGGGCAATTGGTCACAGCAGACAGCAGACTTCTTTCATCTTTTCTTGCAGACGTTCTCTAATGAAATGAAATGAAATAATAAAGTGAATTTCTTTAATTTACTAAATTATTCCTCCATTAATGAATGCTATTTTTATGCTACATTCCATGCTGGCTAAATATACTGTCTATGCTTGATAGCTGTGAATCAGATCAAGTTTTATTTATAGAGCACATTTATAAACGATGTGTGGTCGAGCCAAAGTGCTGTACATATAATAAAATTAGCGTACAGTAGAGACACTTTACAGCAAATACAACAACACAGATTGTTCAGAATATCAGTATGAGAAAAACGACACCCTCTGCATGTATATGTTATATTATGCTTATACTTATATTATATATAATATTTTTTTATTAATATATATTATATGTTATGCTACATTACTAGCTAAATATACTGCCTATGCTTGATAGCTGTGCATGTATTATATGTTGTATATTATGCTTATACTTATTATAATATTTTTGTATTATTATATTAATATATATGATGTTGTAGTGCCGAGAGAAATGGGAGTCGGAGGCGATCGAAGGTGTTCACCACAATATGTTATTATGCTACATTACTAGCTGTCTGTTCATTGCTAAAACGAAGTAAACTGGATATAAACTCTCCAAACAGTTGAAAACCTACCAGTTTCACCAACTGTCTCTGCCACCTCCCGCCATGCCTGGTTCCTCCGGTTTAGGTCCCGGTAGGTGAACAGAGTACAGTCATACAAGACTGGGACATTTGCCACGGAAATGATTAATTTGTCCTCCATTTTCTGACAGAAGGAAAATAGTCGAGATCTGCATACACGCGGTTTGATTGGCTAGTGCTTGTAATGACGGGAATTCAAAAACGGGATTTGATTGGCTGACGCCAGCTTCGAGCAAGCCTCGAGCCTCAAAAGTTGAACATTGTTGAACTTTTGACGCCAATAGACGCTCGCGAGGCTTGCAACGCCATGCCATGCTACCCACAATGCAGTTCGGCGAATTTTGAAAATATCCTACGTCACCCCATTCAAATGAATGGGCGAAGCGTTGGAAGCCTTTTTTGACGCCTGTAGTGTGTACGGGCCGTTAGGCTTCCTGTCAGCTCGTCTGTTGGGAAGATGTAAAATATTAGTTTCATGGAAGTCACACCGTCACATATAAGAGCATTAAGACATACAGTACATAGGCTAAAACAAAACATCTAAAGATATAACCTTGCACTTTGTCTCGTGAACATTTTCACTATTTTGACATTTTTATAGATCAAAATTGAACTAAAGCAATAAAGGTAGATTAATCCATATTGAAAATAGGTGTCAGCTGCTACACTGATTATAATAGTTATATTTCTTAATTAATTAAGAAATTACTGTATTAATCCCAATTGGGGAAATGTTTGTGTTGCAGCAGCATAACAAGAAAAACAAAATAAAAGTTATTATATATACAAAACTATGTTAGGGATGGAATATTAAATTGAATATAAATGTAAAATGTACATGTGATTTTACGTCCAAGAGAAGCTATGGAGCAGAGAGTTCTCTGCCAGGCAGAGGTTATTTGTTATTAGTTCAATATGTCAAACTGATTTCCCTGAATACAATCTTTAGTTACATGGTGAAACGTTATGCTGCTTGTACTAATTAGACTTATCATATAAGCCACACAGGTTTTAATAGGATGTATTCATTATCTTTACTTATGTTGGGGTCTTTTCAGCAGTGCCATCTCTAAAACGGCGATACACTACCCATCATTTACATTTCACCGTGACATGGACAAACATGTAACGTCAGCTTACCTCATGGCACGAATCCAGACTCTCCTTTGGAAAACATTGGCCGGGAAACGATAGAACGAGCAGGTTTCATGCGAAGACCTGTGGCTGCAACCGGAGCAAAGCAACAAACCATTGCGTAGCTAACTAGTAGCGCTAGCTTTAGCTAACGTTAGCCAACGAAACGAACTGCCGAGTCAAATTGGAAAACACTGGTAATTAATTGTTCTATAATTTGTAAAACTATGGTGTTAAAAATGACCATTTCAAAAATAGAGATTCTAATGGTAAGATATACAGATACTAAAGATACTACAGATATCAATCAATCAATCAATGTTTATTTATATAGCCCAATATCACAAATTTTACATTTGTCTCAGTGGTCTTCACAGTGTGTACAGAATATCAGTATGACAATACGACACCCTCTGTCCTTAGACCCTCACATCGTACAAGGAAAAACTTCCAAAGAAAACCCAGTTTAAAGGGAAAAATGGGAGAAACCTCAGGGAGAGCAACAGAGGAGGGATCCCTCTCCCAGGACGGACAGACGTGCAATAGATGCCGTGTGTAAATTGAAAAGATAATACATTTGCAACATAGGTAGTCCAAATGTTTGGAAATGCATGTGTGTATAATAGGAAGATGAATCCACGAGGATATCCATCCAGGACCGATGATCCAGGACCACAGCCACGACTCAAGATCCAGCGCTCGCGATCCAGGACACAAGACCGCAGGATCATCCATGACTCCGGATCCCAGCATATATAGACCCCAAAAAGAAAGACATTTGGGGAAGCTGGGTTAATCGGAACATGAGAGTACACGGGTATAGACAGAGAGAAGGAAGAAGTAAGATGTCCCCCTGACAAACTAAGCCTATATCAGCAAAACTAGGGGCTGAATCTAATCAGCCCTAACTATAAGCTTTATCAAAAAGGAAGGTCTTAAGCGCACTCTTAAAAACGGATAGGGTGTCTGCCGCCCGAACACAAACTGGAAGCTGATTCCACAAATGTGGAGCTTGATAAGAAAAGGCTCTGGCTCCCATTGTACTTTTAGAGACTCTAGGAACAACCAACAACCCTGCATTCTTGGAACGCAATGCCCTAGTAGGACAGTAGGGTATAATGAGTTCTTTAAGGTAAGATGGCGCCTGCCCATTAAGGGCTTTGTAGGCGAGAAGAAGAATTTTAAATTCTATCCTGTGTTCTATAGGGAGCCAGTGCAAGGCAGCCAGAACAGGAGTAATGTGGTCCCTTTTTCCTAACTCTGGTTAGTACACGAGCCGCAGCATTTTGAATCAGCTGAAGCGACTTGATTGACTTCTTGGTACTCCCTGATAGTAAAGAGTTACAATAATCCAGCCTCGAAGTAACAAATGCATGGACTAGTTTCTCTGCATCGTTTTGAGGCAAGATATGCCTGATTTTTGCAATGTTACGTAGATGGAAGTAGGCGGTCCTTGAAATTGATTTTATGTGGGCGTTAAAGGATAAATCCTGATCAAATATAACACCAAGATTCCTTACAGTCTCACTGGAGGCCAAATTAATGCCATCCATAGTTAGTATATCTTTAGATAATTTGTTTTCGTAGATTCTTCGGGCCAAGTACAATAACTTCAGTTTTGGTCGTGTTTAACATCAAAAAGTTTAAGGTCATCCACGTTTTTAAGTCCTTAAGGCAGTCTTGAATTTTATTTAGATGATTAATTTCATCAGGCTTAATTGATAAATATAGTTGAGTATCATCCGCATAACAATGAAAGTTTACAGAATGATTCCTTATAATATTGCCTAACGGAAGCATATATAATGTGAACAAAATAGGTCCGAGCACTGAGCCCTGTGGCACTCCATGGCTAACTTTGGTTTGCGTGGAAGATTCATCGTTGACACGTACAAACTGAGAGCGTTCAGATAGATAGGACCTAAACCAGCCTAAAGCAGTTCCCTGTATGCCAACCAAGTGCTCTAGTCTTTGCAATAGAATATCATGGTCGATAGTATCAAATGTAGCACTGAGATTGAGCAAAACAAGAATAGAGACAAGTCCCTTGTCTGAGGCTATTAGAATATCATTTGTGACTTTAACCAGAGCTGTCTCTGTGCTATGATGTGTTCTAAAGCCAGACTGAAAATCTTCAAATAAATCATTGTTTTTTAAGTAATCACACAACTGTTTTGCGACTGCTTTCTCAAGAATTTTTGAGAGGAACGGAAGATTAGAAATAGGTCTATAGTTGGCTAAAACCTCTGGATCGAGGTTGTGCTTTTTAAGAAGCGGTTTTATCACTGCTACTTTGAATGATTGTGGAACATAGCCTGATAATAAAGACATATTCATAATATTTAATCAAGAAGTGCTAATTAATGGAAAAACTTCCTTCAACAGCTTAGTTGGAATTGGGTCTAACATGCACGTTGATGGTTTAGAAGAGAGAATCATTGAATGTAATTGTTCAAGGTTAATGGCTGAAAAGCATTCTAGTTTACTATCTCGTGTAATATTAGAACTTACGATTCCGGGAGCTGTTGATAACACTATACTGGTCGAAGGCAAGAGGTCATTAATTTTGTTTCTAAGAGTAACAATTTTATCGTTAAAAAAGCACATAAAATCATTACTACTGAGTGCTATGGGAATAGAAGGCTCAATGGAGCTGTGGCTCTCTGTCAGCCTGGCTACAGTGCTGAAAAGAAATCTTGCATTATTCTTATTCTCATCTATTAATGAAGAGTAGTATGCTGCTCTCGCTTTACGCAGTGCTTTCTTATATTCATTGAGAGTAATATGCCAAATTAAACGAGATTCTTCAAGTTTGGTGGAACGCCATATCCTTTCAAGTTGTCTAGACTTTTGCTTTATTTTGCGGGTTTCGGCATTATGCCATGGAGCTAATCTATGTTGCTTTATTTTCTTCTTTTTCAAAGGAGCAACAGAGTCTAATTTTATTCGCAGTGCATCTATAGCACTATCAACAACATGATCAATTTGGGGTGGTGTACATTTTGTATAAGTTTCCTCCCTTACATGCAGACATGCTATCGAGTTAAGTATTGGTGGAATCTCTTCCTTAAATGTGGCTATAGCACTAACGGATAGGTTTCTGCTGCAAGAGCTTTTGACTAATGCTTTGTAGTCTAGTAACAGTACTTCAAAAGTTACTAAGAAATGGTCGGATAAAGCAGGATTATGCGGTTCGACTAATAGTTGCTCAATTTCAATACCATAAGTCAGAACAAGGTCGAGAGTGTGATTATAACAGTGGGTTGGTTTATTTACACTCTGACAGAAACCAACAGAATCTAATATAGAGTTAAATGCAACAGTAAGGCTATTTTTATCATCGTCAACATGAATATTAAAGTCACCTACGATAATTACTTTGTCTGTTTTAAGAACCAAAGTTGATAAAAACTCAGAGAATTCTGATAAGAATTCTGAATAAGGACCTGGTGCACGATACACTGTAACAAATAAGATTGGCTGCAAAGTTTTCCAGGTTGGATGCGTAAGACTAAAAACGAGGCTTTCAAAAGAGGTATAATTACATTTTGGTTTAGTATTGATAAGTAAACTTGAGTCAAAGATTGCTGCAACTCCACCTCCTCGGCCCGTGCCTCGAGCAATATGAGTGTTGACATGGCTGGGTGGAGTGGCCTCATTTATGCTGACATATTCTTCATGTCTCAACCAAGTTTCAGTGAGACAGCATATATCAATATTATAATCTGATATTAAATCATTTACCAATATTGCTTTAGATGCTAGAGATCTTATGTTTAAGAGACCACATTTAATCTTCCTGTTTTGTTGCACTGTAGTAGTTGTTACATTTACTTTTATTTGGTTATTATGTATGACACCTCTATTAGGTTTTACCTTAAATTGTCCTTGGGCAGACACACACACCGCTAATATTGGGTATTTTATTGGGTTCGGGATTCCTATGGGTGACTGCCTAGGAGAGAGCGCAGAGAAGCGTGTAAGACTGCGACTCTGCCTCCTGGTCTCAACTCCAGTTTGTCATGGATTACGTCCACAAAGCCCTGAAATGTTTGCCAAAATGAGATCTGCACCTTTCAAAGTAGGGTGAATGCCGTCTCTCTTAATCAGACCAGGTTTTCCCCAGAAGGCTGTCCAATTATTTACGAAGCCTATGGAGAAAATACATTGCTTTTTTGACGAAGGAACCGGAAGTGCTAAAAATGCTAACTTACTTCCGGGTTTTAGGACGCGTCACTGCGGTTCTCAATGCTTTTATCTGGTTAAATAAAGGTTTAATAAAATAAATAATAAATTCAGGTTGTTTGTTTATATGTTCCTCATTTATATAAAATGTGTTCATAACATTTGGATTGTTGTTTAAATTAAATTGTAAACTTGAGCGGCTGTAGATCTGTCATTGTCAACAACAGTGTTTGTTTGTTTGTTTGTTTGTTAAACTGCTTAACTAATGGTAAGATAATGGTGGAGAAAAGATTAGTTAATGGGTAACTACTGTTTTTGATGCATTACTTTACTTGAGGGGACACAATCTGCTTACGCACTTATTGTAAGTCGCTTTGGATAAAAGCGTCAGCTAAATGCAATGTAATGTAAAAGTAACGGTAAGGTAATCATTAGGTAATGGGCAACTACTGTTTTTGATGCATTACTTTACTTGAGGGGACACAAACTGCTTAAGGGACGGTAAGGTAGTCATTAGGTAATGGGTAACTACTATTTTTGTATGCGTTACTTGAGTTTACCGTATCCAAACTGCCTAAGTAATTGTAAGGTAAGTAATGATGACTTAAGCAGTAACACGTGAGTTGGATCCACCTCCACCAGTCGATCCAGTGTGGGACCCAAGCCAGCCGAAGATGGCAGGTTTAAAAGTGCCTTGCTGCAGCGGACCATTGCTTTGGTCAAAGTCACCCAGGAACTCCTCATTAACTAACCATTAACAAATGATTCATTAATACAGTACCCCCCAGTCTGTTACTAACCCATCAGTTCTTCAATCGCAGTCACTCGTCGTTCCTTATTCAATACTCAGTAACTAAGCACATTTTGTGTACGTTATTGTAAAGTGTTACCTTCTCACCAAGTATTTAGCTAGTTCTGAGAGAATAATCATCATTCTGCATGGCAAGACTTACCAAGCAAAGCACTATGACTCCTTGCCAAGAGAACATGTGCCAAAGGGGAGACATGTATCGGATAAGATGGACTAGATGTCCCTAGAGCCAGCAAAACATCAACATATGCCAACAGACAGGAATAAGGAGACAAAAATACTCTTTCACATAAAGAGTGCAGCAACTCATGCTCAGCGAGGGGAGTAGAAACTGATAAACTGGGTCAAAGGAATGGGCATAGGAACAGCTAGGAGCAACTAAGCTAGGCATACATATTATAAAGAGCACAGGAAAAGGCATGCAAGACAGAAATGGCATGCTAATAATTCATTGTAATGTAAGAACCCACAATAGGTTTAGGTCCATACTAGTCTTTGTGCACTTGTACTTGATATATCGTTTAATGTGAAAGTAAAATGTAAAGACTATTCTTTGCATTTCTTTCTGTTGACGTATGTTTTTGTATGTTCAGTAAACAATAGTTCTCTCAAATACACACACACCACTGTTATTTGTATTCATTTTCTTTAATCGTTTATTTAAAGAGGGACAATGCACATTGATGAATAATGCTTTAAAATGTAAACATGCCGGATTTTTGCTTTGAGTTCATTTCCATCCGTAGTCCCTCACATACAACATTTAAGCACATGACATTTATATACTTAGCAAAAATAAGAAAATGATATGCAGAAAGAGCATGAGCAGCATACAAGCATTAACCACAAGGTAGTACAATGTAGCAGCTACGACATATAAAGTGCAGGAGGAGATAAAGGAGCTACATAAAGTGCGAGAGGAGATACCCCTGTGCATTTAGATTTAGATACCCTATACATACCCTACTACCTTTAAGAGAAACAAATCTGAGTCAAGCAAAATTAATAAAAAAAATAAAACTATAAGTTGCAAACAAATAATTAGTGTATTCGTGTAAACTATAAGAATGTTTTCTTTGTTTTAACATATCTTTTTGTTTGCAGTTGTCTTTGCTTCTTTCTCAATGATCAGACTTTTGCTCTCGCTGCAGCTCTTCTCATTTGCGCTCCCTCATTTTTTGTTTTCGACACAAATGTCCCAGGTGGGCGGGACTTTCAGGGGGTGCGAAACAACACTAGTCTCATACAGCCTCAGTTGCTCTTTCTCGTTCAATATCACCGCTTCCTCGAGAGCCTTCCTCTGCTCCTCTTTCCCAGCCATTTGTTCTTGCTTCTTCATCTTCAAGAAGTAGGCCAGGTTTTTCTCGGGGTAGTTGACTTTAACCAGAGGCAGCTTGTAGATCTTCTTGGCCTCCGTGGTTAAAAGGAGGAAAGTGAGGGCAGAGAGACAGAAAGGCCAAGTGCAGGATGGAAGACCAAACTGTAGATGACAAAAACATCACATTGCAGATCGTAACTTGCATTTATTATTTGCTGATATATGAATAGGAGTGAGAGAAAATGTTTACTTACGGTGGACATGATATTGGCAATGGCTGAGCTGAGGTACGCACAGAAAAAAGCTGCAGAGCAGAAAAAGAGAGATACAACTTGGATATAAGAATCCCTCATGTGTGGTCGCTCTCTGCTCTGTCATGTCATCATTTGTCTGGATTCATTTTTTTGTAGTGTGCATTTATCTTTCAAGTGTCTACTTACCACATGTGATGGCAAGCAGATGCACCTGCCAGGTAAGAGCGTAAAACATTCCTCCGACAGCAATGCAAGCCAGCACACAGTTGTATCCCCAGAGGCCAAAGTAAATGTCTCCAAAAGGAGCTGCCAGAGCCAAGCCTACAAATGTTGAATCACAGCTGTTAAGGGAGTATCAGATTCAATTTGAGATTAGATGATTTTTTAATAAATAATGACCCTCCTGGTTATTTTGCACCGATTTTGAGGGGGTCATCTTGGAGTTGCAACATATTGACTGTGGCTTGAATTCATTCTTTAAGCGTGTACTGTAAGGAAGCAAAAACACTTGATGTAGCACAGATTGACTTTCACATTTGGCCTCCTGTTGAAGTAATGTCCGGAGCACTCACCTGAAACCATGCCCACGGCAGATCCCAGAACAGCCTGAGCGCATGTGATAGGGGAGGAGATGAAGAGTGAGATGATGAAGATTCCTCCCGTCCACGGGTTGTCACAGCCGTACACCTGGCCTACTCCCACGGGCACCGACATGAACAGCTAGAGAGGAACAGACAGAACATAGCTGTAGATCCACCATGATTTACAACGCACAGATTGTTCCAATCATGTTGCCTCATCAAACCTCTTCGGTGTAACGACTCTGATTCATCTGTCAGCTTTGAAAACCGCATACTTTACACTTATGTTCAGACTACAGTAATGAGAATTATACATGGCTCCTATAGAACATATCCAAACAACAACTTACAGGAAAGGTTTTACGATTGAGCTAATGAATCTGTCACATCTGCATTACACAAGGGTTGAAATATCATGAGAACAAAGGTAAAAGCTGTACACAGTGTTCCAGCACAGGTAGAGGAATCTTAAGTGATCTATAGGAGCATATCCTGCCATGGCACTGACCTTGGCTACGTCAATCTCAGCCGAGGTGATGTTGGCCAGCTCTGAGCGCGGCTGAATGAGGACTTGGGGGAAGTAATGGTTGTAGTGTCCCGTGGCGGCCATGTGGAGACACACCAGGATGTTGAAGGGCAGGGTGAACACTGGCAGGTCCCAGCGACTGTTGATCGATGCTATGGCACTGGACACAATCGGGCTAAAACACAAGGATGCAACATCACTAGTATTAGATTTATAAGAATGTGTGCTTGTATCTCTTCATGATTATAGTCGATTATGCACATTTTGAGCATGACTTTGATACGGTTATCTCCAACATAATGAAAACATGATGTGTTTTGGTTAATTTATCTGCTTTTGAATGTTTACCTCCTATTTCTCATGATACAAATCTTTTGGTAAAAAGTCAATCTAGTGGCTTACCACATCATGGACATGAAGATGTTGGGTAGCAGGAGCCACCAGTACCAGTCTCCTTTGTCAGAGAACACAGCCATCAGCAGACCCACCAGGATACCATTGTAACCGTACAGCCCTGCAGCTATGGACCCCCTAAATAAAGAGTTATTTAAATAAATATGTTGCTGTACAAAAAATATTCCTGTCGTGGTGATTAATAGACATTATTTTCTGTAGTATTAGTTTGATCGAACCTGTTCTGTTGCAGAATAAGGGCAGAGATGGTGGCAAACAGAGTGCCCACAAAGCCATTCAGGGCCCACCAGTAGTTCTGCAGGATGAGGCCTGCAAAAATGATGAGGCCGCTCAAAGGGTTGTTGACGAACATCACCTGAGCAGCTCCACGCAAAACCCAGTCCAGCAGCTTCAGCAGGAAGAACTGTTCTGGAAGATGGAAAGAGAGAGACGGAGAGCGTTGACATTTTCCTAGATCTGCTCAATGGGCTTCCTTCCAGTGAATGTGCAAGATTTGTTCTTCAAAGAATCACTATCTGTGACTCTGACAGTAATAGTGACAGCAGGTATTTGTCCAAAGCCACAGAAGCCATATTGCATGGATAACTGGTTCATCCACTAAAACAAACTATTGTAGTCTTCCAAGGGACCATGTTGCACACTGTTGATCTTTGAAACTCATAGACTTACTTGTATGGGCTCAGAACAGTCTCATAATACACGCATGCACACAGAAGGATTCACACTTGTATTTCATGATGCGCACAAGGATTCAAACTTGTATTTCCGGATCCATACTTGTGTTTTTCAATGCACACACAAATGTGTTCCGTTTCATATATGTATTATTGATCGTCACATATTTGTTTTCTGTTTAAGGGTGTGTTCACACCTAATAGTCCGCTCTCTGGTGCGCACCAGACCACAGTTTGTTACATTGTTTCATTTTTCAGAAGGTTCGGTTTGCGTTCACACTGGCAAAAACTCAAAGGGACTATACACTTTAAACACAAGTCATGTGCACGGAAATGCTGTTCAACCATTGGTCAGACATTAAGGGGGTACAAACGCAAATCCCAGCAATTTCTAGCGAAGCCTCCGCCATGGAGCATCGGCTCTTTCGGCAGGTTATTCTCATGCTGCTGTTAGTCTGGAGATCAACAGACATGAGTATATAATCAAACAACGTCCGTTAAAAAACATTATTACATGGCTTTGTTGAATACTCGATTCTGATTGGTCAATTCAAAACATGTGACACGTTTTTAATCCAGAACAGACAGACTGGACAGACCGCTGTCAAGGATTTATTGACCATCGTTAAGGACGCTCACATCTGCACAAAGAAGTCCGTTCGATTAAACTGTATACAGTTTGGCTGAAACTAACTGACAAGACAAGAGCGACAAGAAAACAGCGGAGAAGTAACGGGCAGAAACCCTCCTTTTTACGCAGCGGTCCAGACATAGGTCAGACGGCGACACATATTCAGTTGCCAGTTACTTTGGCATTAGGGCAGGGATATCTAGATACTTCCCAAGGTTTGATATACTGAATTGTGCTACTTTTAAAGCAAGCAACGATTTCTTCAAATCTGTAATCAAAAAGCTCCTCAAAAACGCTATCGAAGCAGTTCCTGCCGTTGCTACGTTAGTTCAAACAGTAACGGACTACTTTTCTTAGCGGATGCATGTACATTTAAATACATACAACTATTTTTTAAATCAAAAAAATAATTTTCTAAATCCACAAAAGCATTTAAATTAATATTGGGAGTCATGACGTTACTTTGTTGAGAATGTGGCCATGTAATAAGTGGCATAATGTGCAGCAGCGCGGTCATTATGGGTTAAGAACACCTTCATGTCGATCTAGATCCCTCCGCTTCGCGTCAGGCTCCTGATCAGCCTGTCGGTGTTCTTTTCCTGCTTATCCATGAGAGACGTTCTGCAGAGGAGGGGTGTTTCACCGACGACAGGTGTTCTTCCTTTTATGTAGCTGACGGAGAATTTTTACTTTACACGACACTGTTCAATACTTAATTCTGCTTTACTCTTTAACTAAACAACCGCGGATGTCTTGAAAGACTCTTTCGCTAAATATTTTTGAAGATATCCGCGTTCTTGTGACACGTAAATACTGCGCTTCCTATGTTTTGGTTCGGACTACGTTCACACCAGCAATGAACCACTCCAGAGTTCGCAAGCAAGCGCTCCGAGACCACCTATTTTAGCGGACCAGAGTCCGGTTGTTTAGTTCACTTAAGAGGTCTCGGACTGTGTTCACACCGACCCAAATGAACAGCACCAAGCGGCTAAACGCACCAGGGTTCGATTCAACCGGACTATACAAGGTAGGTGTGAACGCACCCTAAAACCGCTGAACCTGCAAACACAAACCGCTTTCTGTGCACGGATCGCTGTGCATTCGTGTGTGGGTTTTTTGAGACTCCCCTGACGGTCAGCCGATTCGTACTTGTAATTGTTTCTATCTATAGCCAATCAGATGTCTCCTTCATTCTAAGCCAATCACATGAGCGCGCCCCCACGAGGGTAGATTTCTTGCATTCATGACACTTCGGCCCATTCCCAAACGGCCCCCTACACCCTAAAGGCCCTGACACACCAAGCAGTCACCAGAGGACTAGCCGACGCTGAAGTCGGCTGTTGCCTGGCCGTGTTCTCCTGCGTTTTGGCCATGTGTCGCACGGGAACACACTGCACCGACTTCAGTGCATGAGTGGCAATAACTCTCCTTACCAGCAGGCGGCGGTAGTGTGTATTCGTCATTCAAAAGAGCAACAACCGGAAGACAGAGAAGAAGAATAGACTGTGACCGAGTATCTTTTCTCCGTAATATCATACAGAGCTGGCCTCTCCTGGATCAAGGTGATGAGCAGGTCTTCGTTTGCATCATTCCAGATCGCCATGATGAGATGAAAATGAATAGCAGTCTGTGTGTGCCTTCTTAAATCGTTTGTTTACGTCCCTCACTTCCGCTTCACTTCTCATGCACTGATTCGCTAGCTGAACAGCCAATCAGAGTGATTATTTGGTCCGACTGCCAGACCCGATGCATGGCCGATTCAACATGTTGAATCGGCCATGCATCGGGTCTGGCAGTCCAAATAAGGCGTGTCACGGTCAACGGTGCGGGACACACCAACCTGACTACGGCGCCGCAAATGCCCGACAGCCTCTGACGGCCTCTGACTCCCAAAATCGGGTTGGTGTGTCAGGGCCTTTACGGCCCCTACACACGGCGGCGTGCGTTGCCGCTTCAACGCTTCTGCCCATTCACTTTGAATGGGGTGACGTCACGATTCGCCGAACTGCATTGTGGGAGCAAAGCGTAGCTTCTCTCGAGGTGCTCGCTGCAAAAGTAGAGCAATGTTCTACTTTTGCCGCCTCGACGGAGGCGTCAGCCAATCAAATCCCTCGTATGAAAATATGACAGTACAAGCAGTAGCCAATCAAACCGGGTGTATGTTGGGAGAGCCAGACCGCAGTTATTTCCCATATGTCAACAAAAGGAGGAGAAAATGATCGTGGCGGTAGGGAACATACAGGGATACAAACCCGGAGGAGCCAGGCATGGGGGGAGGTGGCAGAGACAGTGGGGGAAACTGGTAGGTTTTCGCTTGTTTGGGGAGTTTATATCCAGTGTATTTCGTTTGAACGGACAGCTAGCAAGCATAAACAGTATATTTAGCCAGCATGGATGTAGCATGAATGCTTTGCTTTGTATGTCTGGGGCGGGACATTCATGTGGTTGGTTGTTGGTCGGGCTGCTCGCGTTGACTCCCCAAGCTCAAGACACGCCCACCGCCAAGCGGCAACGCACGTCGCCGTGTGTAGGGGCCGTAACCCTACCCATTGATATATATAAACACTAGATGGCTCATGGGAGATTTTCCAGCGTAGCTGACCGGCCGCCATCTTGCTACAGTTAACAGTTACTCTGATTCGCGTTATGGTAGTGTCACGGTCGAGTGAAGGAAGCAGGACCCAAATGCAGATAACTCTTGAGAAACCCTTTATTTCAAGGATACAAAAAACACGGAACACTCACCGGTGAATTCCGTCACCAACAAACAATGACCCCACACTGAACACCAAAAGAGACAAGACTAAATACAAGAAGGGGTAATCATGACAACGAGAAACAGCCGGGCAGGGGAGGAGAAACACAAGGACAACAGGTGAACACAATCGGGTAATCAGGGAGGGAAACAGACAGAAAGCAGACAGGCAGGAAACGGGGGTGAACACTTAACACAATAAAACAGGAAACCCAAAGACAAGAAAAACACCAACACAGACAAAACTACAAACATGACATAACATGTGAATTGTGACAGAACCCCCCCCTCAAGGGACGGATTCCAGACGTCCCTAAAAACAAAACACCAAAGTCCAAAACCCCAAGCAGGGTGGGCGGAGGGGGTCCGGAGGACGGGTCTTGGGCTGACAGCCCAGGAACACAGCGGAGGACCAGGAAGGGGTCTCGGGCGGACGGCCCGGGGGGCAAGGTACAGTCCAAAAAGGGGGATTCGGGCGGACTGCCCGGGGACAAGGCAGAGAACCAGGAAGGGGTCTCGGGCGGACAGCCCGGGGTCAAAACAGAGTCCAAGGTGGGGACCATGGAGGACCGAAGGCAGCAGCAGGAAGAGTCAGGGGGCCGGGCCCGAGGGCGAAGACCGCAGCTCTCAGGGGGCCGGGCTCGAGAGCGAAGACCGCGGCTCTCAGGGGGCCGGGCTCGAGCCGGTGTCGACCGGACAGGATCAGGAGGCCGGGCAGGAAAGCACTGATGGGCCAGCTCCAGAGATCGGGCAGGACCCGGTGTCGGCCGGACAGAAACCGGAGCCGGTCGGACAGGCATCGGCAGGATCCCCCACGGAAAAGGACCAGGAGTTGGCAGGAACCCCGGCGGGACCGGTGATGGACATGGGGCTGGGAGGGCCCCCGGTAGAACCTCCAACGGCACGGGATATAGGATTGGCAGGACCCCCGGCAGAAGAGTATTCTGCGGGACCTCCAACGGGAAAGGAGAAAGGGTTGGCAGGACCCCCGGCAGGGGAGTAGACGGCGGGACCTCCAACGGCACCGGACACAGGGTTGGCAGGACCCCCGGCAGGGGAGTAGACGGCGGGACCTCCAACGGCACAGGACACAGGGTTGGAAGGACCCCCGGCAGGGGAGTAGACGGCGGGACCTCCAACGGCACAGGACACAGGGTTGGCAGGACCCCCGACAGGGGAGTAGACGGCGGGACCTCCAACGGCACAGGACACAGGGTTGGAAGGACCCCCGGCAGGGGAGTAGACGGCGGGACCTCCAACGGCACAGGACACAGAGCTGGCAGGACCCCCGGCAGGGGAGTAGACGGCGGGACCTCCAGCGGCACCGGACACAGGGTTGGCAGGACCCCCGGCAGCGGAGTAGACGGCGGGACCTCCAACGGCACAGGACACAGGGTTGGAAGGACCCCCGGCAGGGGAGTAGACGGCGGGACTTCCAACGGCACAGGACACAGGGTTGGCAGGACCCCCGGCAGGGGAGTAGACGGCGGGACCTCCAACGGCACAGGACACAGGGTTGGCAGGACACCCGGCAGAAGAGTATTCTGCGGGACCTCCAACGGGACAGGAGAAAGGGTTGGCAGGACCCCCGGCAGGGGAGTAGACGGTGGGACCTCCAGCGGCACCGGACACAGGGTTGGCAGGACCCCCGGCAGCGGAGTAGACGGCGGGACCTCCAACGGCACAGGACACAGGGTTGGCAGGACCCCCGGCAGGGGAGTAGACGGCTGGACCTCCAACGGCACAGGACACAGGGTTGGCAGGACCCCCGGCAGGGGAGTAGACGGCGGGACCTCCAACGGCACAGGACACAGGGTTGGCAGGACCCCCGGCAAAAGAGTATTCTGCGGGACCTCCAACGGGACAGGAGAAAGGGTTGGCAGGACCCCCGGCAGGGGAGTAGACGGTGGGACCTCCAACGACACAGGACACAGGGTTGGCAGGACCCCCAGCGGAACCTCCAACAACACTTGCGTAGGGGCTTGAATTGGGACTGGAGAGGGAACTCGAGCAGAGACTTGAGAGGGGACTCGAGAGGAGACTGGAGAGGGGACTCCAGAGGGGACTAGAGAAGGGAACACGAGAGGGGACTTGAGAGGGGAACTAGAGAGGGGACTCGAGGAGGGACCAGAGGAGGGAACTCGAGAGGGAACTCGAGATGGAAACAGAGAGGGGACTCGAGAAGGGACTACAGAGGGGACTAGAGGAGAGACTAGAGGAGGGACTAGATGAGTAACTAGAGAAGGGAACTCGAGAGGGGAACTAGAGAGGGGACTCGAGGAGGGACTAGAGGAGGGCCTAACGGAGGGACTAAAGGAGGGAACTCGAGAGGGAACTGGAGATGGAAACAGAGAGGGGACTCGAGAAGGGACTACAGAGGGGACTAGAGGAGGGACTAGAGGAGTAACTAGAGAAGGGAACTCGAGAGGGAAACTAGAGAGGGGACTCGAGGAGGAACCAGAGGAGGGAACCCGAGATGGGACCGTGGCAGCCGGGACCAGATCCGGGTCTGGAACCAAGGCAGCTGGGGTCGGGACCATGGCTGCTGGGACCAGAACTGGGGCTGAAACCCTGGCTGTCAAGCAGATCTCCGCAGGGAGAGCGTTCCAGAGAGTGGGGGCTGCCATACTGAAGGCTCTGTCCCCGAAGGATCGCAGGTTGGTGCGGGGGGCCAGAGTCTGAAGACCACAGATTCCGGGGTAGGGCATGTGGGAATTGTATTGATTTGATACAAGCAAGCCAGTGTTTCATTGTGTACTTTCAACTACAGTATATGGTCCGGCAAGTTTAGCATTCACTGTGATGTCTATAAAATAAGACACTGATACCGTTTTCCTCAATGAACATTTATTTAAAAAAATATTGACCTGCAGAAGTTTAAAGCATATTTAAAAACTCCTCGGAATCTTTCACTGAAGTCCTTCAGCCTTTGGTGCGCTTCCTCACTCATGTTCTTGGTGAGGTCATGAGAACAAAGTTCCATCTCATTGATAAGACAAGATGGTATAAAGAAGTCATATGTAATATTATAAAATCACATGCATCAGGGGTTGTACACTTGAATGTGTCCATTCACTAACCGACTCTCTAGGAAGGAAGCTGTAAGGCCTCCTGTTACAGGAGTGGTCCTCGACAGTGTCCAGAGGCATCTGTACAGTCAACCATTATTTTGACATGCACGGTTTAACTCCTCCAAAAATGATCCAGGCTCGATTCAGAATGACACAGTACCACACAAAACAAATGTTGCATGTACCATAAGTTCTATGTAGTATGTGTTTTAGGAGTAGTAACCCACTACCATGTCTGTGAGAATCCCTTCATCGTGAACAATAGGTGAATTGGTGGCCAGAGGGCTGTACGTCAAGGACTGGACATGGACGCAGTCATATGCCCTGTTGCACGTTTCCAACTGACAGGTGATACCCAAGTTAGATTTTTGGACATGAATACACGGCACAGGACCCTTAAAGGTCCTGCAAAACGTCCCCTTTTTTATCTATGCACTGTGATTTTAGGTGGCGATTTGCTGTGATATCCGATGTTTTGGATGAGTGGTGCCTTTGTAGGTTTTTCCTTTTTAGTTGTAGGCTACAAAAACAACATGTTGTGGTTTAGCGCTTTGACATCAATTTTGGGGGCTGTGGAAATATTGCGCCATGTTGCTGCAGTATGGGGGTTATTCCCTCTCTTTATTCAAGAGCGTGGTATTTAAATTTGAGAGCATACTTTATGTATTTATTTCCTTCAAACTCTGCCCTCGCACTCAAATAGTGCCTACTTGCACTTAGATTTGCTCTGCTTGTGCTCAAACTGTACGCTTGCACTCAGATATATTGCTGCTCAGAATTACTCTGTGCACGCTCAAAACTTTTTCTGCTCTCAGAATTATTCTGTGCGCCCTCGAAACTTGTGTGCAACAATCCTGTCAAAATCCCTCAACCAATAGGAGGCCAGGTGTCTTTGCGGATGCGAGGACATGGGTGCAGACCGAGGTCCGGCGACTCCACCTGCACACCATTCTCATCCAAATACTGCGTCACCTTGGTCACTCACGAGTCTAAAAAACAACTCACGTCAACGCACGTAAGCAACATGGGCGCCAACATGGGCGCCAACGTGAGCGCCAGTGGCGGCCGGCCCATAGGGGCGCTAGGGGCACCGCCCCACCTCTTACCAGATACAAAATAATTTTTTTTTAAATATTAGAGCCGGGACTCGATTAAAAAAATTAACCTAATTAATTAGAGGCTTTGTAATTAATTAATCGAAATTAATCGAATTTTTAATCAAATATACATATTTGACCTGAGAACAGTGAGAAGCAATTTTCACAGGGATTTTACTCCAAGTGGTCTACAGTCCAAGTGCATGACATTAAAGATGTTGGGAGATGGCCCTGTGGGCCATCTAAGCTAATTTACAGATGGCCCTGAGCCCAATAGAGATTGCCCTGAAAAATGCACGCGGACGAAATGGACGAAATGGCACGAAGGGTTTGGGGGGCCTCCGTCCCCCTAGAAAATGTTGTGCATTCTCTAGACTGAATTCTAAGATGAACAACCACAATATTATATTGTACAATTTCAATTTTATTCTTCATTTCACTTGTTTGTTTGTTCTTGTTTGTGTTTGCTTGCTTGCATGCCATGCATAGCTATAAGAAATACTTAAGTTGTTGGTCAAAACACTTTCCATCTGATGAAGGCAAATGCCTTACCAGATGGAAAAAAGTAGAAAACATTACATTCAGTTATAACTGTCAAAACAAACATTATTTACACTGTTATGGCCCCTGTTAAAAATGTTTGTAATGTTAACTACTGTAAGTTGGTCGAACGAATGCCCCCTCATCCGGAAGCTGACCGAGCAGACCCGAGCAGCAGTCGAGAGGAGCCGAGCGCATCCGCGAAGCACACGTCAGAGTTCCCGTTAGCCGGCAAATCTAAATATCTTCGGTCAAAAATAATTTCCCTTTAGAGCAATACCGCTTCAGTTGCGCCACTTATGTGACAGACAAGAAGAGTATGTGACTCTAATGTCTAACACGTAATGTGGTTAGACATTTTAAAAAAGACATCTCACACCGTGTCAGATTTGGGTTATTTTGGGGAGGTGGAGACAAATCATATTGTTTGGTGGATGCAGTTTGAACCAGAGTAGCAGCATGGAGGTCGGATCGTCACCAAAATAAATAAATAAATGGCCCGAAAAAGGTTCATGACAAAATAAATACACATAGCCTTCCTCAGGCAGTGTGTTTGTACCGGGGACAGGAGACCCCCCCTTGATGAGAGACTGTAAGAAGTGATCGGCATCCAGAGATGTCCTGGATGGGTTGATTGTGCGTTGATCTGTTGGTAATGCCTCGGGGTTCCGGTGGGCATGTAAACAAATGCATAATGCTGCGCTATACTTTGTGGCCTCATCCAGTTGCATAGCGACACTTATTGTGTAGTTGTCTTTTAATAAGCAGGTAGTCATATCATTAGCTAGAACTAGCTGGATCTGATCGATATGGACATAAACGCGAGTGAAGTCTAATCTGACGGGAGAGAGAGATCAGCTGCTGCTGACGAGTCGAGACACGCAGCTCTGCATCACATGCAGCGGTGAGCGGAACAAAACACACACTTCAGGTTAGAATATCACACGTAGCTATTTTAATTACCTCTCAAACTACCTAAACTAGTTATAGATATGTTTAGTTTTACTGTCGGGTCACTCATTACTAGATCCGCGAGCTGCATGATACTGGCATAATAGATTGCCCAATCGGGCAACCAGCAGGTGAGACTTCATTGCCCGAGCTAAATACTAGATGGCCCCGGGCGTGGTTCCTTGCACTCGGAGTCGGGCTAACGTCCACGCTAGCTGCTACATGCTTTGCATTGAGGTGATACTTTAGGTTTGATGTGCTGCGGTGATATGCCGTGCTCTTGTCGACGCTTTCATCCGTCCGTTTTTTAAAACAAAATGTCCCATCCACGCGGCCGACCAAAGCGGTCTCATCAGCTTGTTCGTTCATGTTTGACTATTCACCGTGGTTTGTTGTTGTTTGAAGGCCCATGCTGAAGTCATGAACGTTAGTTGGTGCTCCAGCATAATCGGTACGCCTGAAACTCATCCAGTGAGAAACGTTCCGCTGTGCAAAAATAAGTGCGATTAAAATGCGTTAATTTTTTTAACGCGTTAATTTTTGTGTAATTAATTAATCTTAATTAACGCGTTAAAGTCTCGGCCCTACAAAATATATATTTAAAAAAAATATATATTTCATATTTTAATTTTTAATGAACAAGGTAAATATCATACAATTAGTATCACAAAAATGTATAATCTACAATACAATCTCGTTTAAAACGGTGTTACGATGTCTAAAGTTACTGATAAGTCACCTGTTTCCTGCCTGGCCTTGCCCATGGCATTAGTTTATCATTACGGGGCAGAGCCCCCGAGCGAAACAGCAGCAACCAGCAGGTTGCAAAAGTCTCAATAGTAAACTGTGCCGACAAAACATAATTTCAGCCAATCAGCGCCGTCAAATATTTTGGTCACGTGGGCGCTCACGTTGGCGCCCATGTTGCTTACGTGCGTTGACGTGAGGAGTTGTTTTTTAGACTCGTGAGTGACCAAGGTGACGCAGTATTTGGATGAGAATGGTGTGCAGGTGGAGTCGCCGGAACCTCGGTCCGCCCAAGAGCTACTCTCCAATCCTTTTGAAAGGAGAAGTTTGGGAGATAAATTGATACTGAAAGACCTTGGACCGGACCAACCCGATTTGTATATATCCAAGAAAGCTCGTGAAAAAGACAAAATGTATCAACAAGGCTTCTCACATGGCTAGCTGGATGCAAACAGGTAAATGCTATCTTTTGTTTCACATGCTTGCTCTTCAAACAGCCGGGGACAGATACGATCTCTTCAGAAACTAGACAAAAGTTAAACAAGTACAAACCACAGACTGTCTGTGTCATGGAGAATACAGTCGCTGGTTTATTTATGTCTGTAGGCCGTTGTTGTGAGTGTGGACGGTCGGAGCATATATAGCGTTAGCTTAGCCAAGCTCCATTCAGGGAACAAGCATTTTAAAAGGGTTTTTCGCCTGCCGTCTGTCTGCAGACTTGTCAAAGCATTAATTCATGGTTTTTACTAACCGGTGTCAGTATGTTATTACATCGGCATCATTTAGAAACGTGTATTACAATTTAATCACGGTAAAATATGTTCATGTTGTTGTAGCTGTAGCTCCCGAGCCATTCTTGTTTGAATGATGCGAGTAAACACAGCTGACAGCTGCGGTGAAACTCGAGTGACTAGAGCGATGTGATAGGAGCGTTTAGAGCGAAGCAAATATTCGCATCGCGTCCAGTCTGAACGCAGCATTAAAGCGAGCTCCGCGCTGCACTGGAAACGGGCCATTACATCACCAGACGTCCTAATTTAAGGGGTCATTTCTCCCTCTCTAAAAAATTGTTTTACTCACTCTATCAATAGCCCCACCAAAGATATTTTCCACCAGCCGCCACTGGTGAGCACCAACGTGAGCGCCCTCGTTTTTTTTTAAATATATTTTTTTAATTTAATATTTAAAAAAAAATTGTATGTGGCAAGAGGTGGGGCGCCTATGGGCCGGCCGCCACTGCATGGGAAGGTTGCTTACGTAGTAGAAATCCAAAAAGGTACAGAAATGTTCCGACATTTTCCGATTCACCAAACATTGCACACCGGCAAGTGCGTACAGCACTTCCTACGCCGGTTTCCCTTTATAAATCACAACCGACTCGAAATGCGGTGCAGCTTTTGCAGGCTTCACGTAATGCCCATATTTGCCTATAAATAGTCAAAGAAACGCCCATTCATTCATTCATTCTGACTGACTGCATTAAGAAGATCGCAGGAAATTACGACAGAACAGTTAAAAAAGACATCTCACACCGTGTCAGATTTGGGTTATTTTGGGGAGGTGGAGACAAATCATATTGTTTGGTGGATGCAGTTTGAACCAGAGTAGCAGCATGGAGGTCGGATCGTCACCAAAATAAATAAATAAATGGCCCGAAAAAGGTTCATGACAAAATAAATACACATAGCCTTCCTCAGGCAGTGTGTTTGTACCGGGGACAGGAGACCCCCCTTGATGAGAGACTGTAAGAAGTGATCGGGCAATCCCTCCGGAGTGGAGTCATGACGACTGGATCTGAATTATGTTTTTGTATTTGGTGGTTTGTGTTCCAGCTGTCGATCAGCTGTGCGCAGCGTCTCCACTGCAGCAACTCTATATCCACCAGTTAAAGGAAATACAACTAATATGTTGTGTTATATCAGCTGTACAATTTACCACATATGGTGTTCTTAGCTTCCATACCTCCTGTGTTTTACGAGCGACTTATCAAGTCTTGGCAAACGGCATAAAACACGATTAAACATGCTAGTAAAACCATGCTCGTATCTACAACCTATAGAAATGCAACACGGTGTCAGTTTAAAGTAATTGTGTCCTCCTGCTTACCGCATCATTTATGAGAAAACATTTCATAACATTAACACAACATATTCGAGGTGGTTTTAAATAACATATCCGTATTTATTTATTTCTCCAGGTTATGTTTTTGTGTGCACTGAGGAGTCTCAAACAGCCGTTTGTTTCATCATTTTAAGATTTGCTTTAATCAATGTTTGAAAATGAATTCTTCTTGATAAATGAGATTTTATTGATGGTATTATTTCCACACATTTCTCTCCATTCTTCCTTCTGCCAACGGTGTTGCAGTTTCTCGTCCCTCCCGTTGTTGTGCTTAGTGCGTACGCATGGGTTAGAGTTTGCGTGGAGGACCGCACATTTTCCCGAGAAGTTAGTATTTTATAAATCGCACACATTGCGTAGAAACTGGCGTACGCCATTCTTTGAGCGTATATCCCTTTATAAATGAGGCCCCAGATCTCTCTCTCGCGTCCGGTTATAATTCACTCGCGTTTATGTCCATATCGATCAGATCCAGCTCTCCTGATTGGCCTTTATAGAGAGCACTGATCAAACTATTAAGAGTGAATATCGGCCGATAATGACCGGCGGGGCTCCCCCCGTTGACAGTTCACTGTCTAGCACTGGCTTCGTAGTGCACTGCTCGATTAGGCTAAGCTAACCTGTAGCTGCTCCCTCCACACTCACAACAACTTCATACAGACATAAATAAAGCAGCTATATTCGCCATACAGGAAACACACAAAACGGTTTTGCCTGCCGTTTTTGTGTATACAAGCATTCATCAATGGTTCGGAAAGTGGCGCTGTACCTTAATAATATAAAAGATTGTATTTGCGTGCATTTCCTGTTCGGAAAGTGGCAATGTACTGACTGAGAGTGGAGGTGTCCTGAGATTAGCGCCTGCAGGCAGGCTCCATGGACCTGTCAGCTCCGGACTGCGCAAAATGCGTACATGAAGCGCTACGTCATGAAAGCAATACATCTATCCTCGCGGAGGCGCGCTCATGTGATTGGCTTAGAATTGAGGATACATCTGATTGGCTATAGATAGAACAAATTACAAGTACGAATCGGCTGACCGTCAGGGGAGTCTCAAAAAACCCACACACGAATGCACAGCGATCCGTGCACAGAAAGCGGTTTGTGTTTGCAGGTTCAGCGGTTTTAAACGGAAAACAAATATGGGAGGATAAAAAATACATACAATACTTTTTTCTGTATTTGGATTTTATATACATGTATATAAAACGGAACACATTTGTGTGTGCATTGAAAAACACAAGTGTGGATCCGGAAATACAAGTTTGAATCCTTTTGCGGATCATGAAATACAAGTGTGAATCCTTCTGTGTTCATGTGTGCATTATGAGACTGTTCTGAGCCCATATACTTGCCCTAATTGTGTGTGGATATATATAAAAAACAACATCCCAGCTAGCGGGGAACGTTCTCACAACGTTGGCTAACATTACCTACAGGTTCTAAGGTTTTAAAGAAATGTTTTAATCTGATGTTTAAAGAACCTTTTTAGGATGTTTATTTTTTCAAATAATGTTCCTATAAGGTTTAAGGTTAACTAAGACATAATGTTTTAACTGCAACATTTGAGGATGTTATTGAGGCCTGAGATGACAGAATGTTTTTTTATAAAATGTTCCTTTAATGTGATATGTTAACAAAGGTGGAACGTTTTAACTCCAACATTCTAAGGATGTGTTTTGGACGTTGTTGGGTAACACATTAAAGATGTTCTTTATAAAACATTCCCTCAATGTTACATGATAATCAAAGAAGAACATTTTGAAAGCAACATTTGGATAATGTTTTCAGGAGGTTATTTTTTTTTATAAAACGTTCCTGTGATGTGAAATATTAACACGGTCATGGTCAACGTCAGATGTATTTGTAGTGCGCTTAAAAAAATAAACTTGTTGCATTTGTTTGAAAAGGAGGTTTACATTTTTTTTTAAAACAAGCATACAATTCATGATAGTGCATGTTTGCGTAGGCATGTCTGAGTTCCCAGCTAGACATTGTTGGTTCTAAAAACATTCTGAGAATGTTCCCATTCATTGTTCTAGGAATGGTTTCATCGAGAAGTTTTATTTTGGTTCCTAGAATGTACTTCTGAAAGGTAGGATAACGTTCTCTAAAAACATTCTTAAAATGTTTGGTGATAACATTGTTCGAACATTATACCCCAAGTGTTTTTGTTGTTTATGCACATATCTCTATTGTCATATGGATCGAATAACACTTAGAAAACCAAAGACAGACATTTAGAAGAATGGACCGACTATCACTGCCCGTCCCTGAAACCCCTGTTAGTGTTTGTATGTGATTGTTTCTACTGTGTGTGTGTGTCTCTCTCCCCCGTTTTAAGAATAGTAGGGCATAATGTTCTAACAATGTTATCAAAAACATTTTAGGAAGATTATCACCAAACATTTTAAGAATGTTTTTAGAGAACGTTATCCTACCTTTCAGAAGAACGTTCTGGGAACCAAAAGAAAACTTCCCGCTGAAAACATTCCTAGAACAATGAATGTAACATTCTCAGAATGTTTTTAGAACAAAAAAATTCTAGCTGGGATGCCTGTTAAATAAATTCATTTTTGTGTAACTGTCTGAAGAATTCAAAAACGAATCATGTAGCACATTGGAGTAATTACCCCAACCCTAACCCTAACCAAATTGCACAGGTAGTCATTTTCAGATGTGTATAACTGTTTACCACAAATAGGTATTCAACATGTATTGCCCAAAGAAACAATGTCTATCTTCATCAAGTTATCTTTATCATCTAAGACATTTTTAATAGTGTCCTCTTCAATATAATACTGCTGCAGCCTTTGTGTGGGCTAGAAGTAAGACATGTGAGTCCACTTACTTTCCATCCATTTTCCAAACACCTTCATGTCCCCAGAGAAGTAGGAGATTGCCTTCAAGAACCGGGTCCTGTAGGCGCGCACATCTGAGGACCTTTGCTGCACAGTGTCCACCTCCTTCTTGTCTTCCTGCGAGTTTTCATACTCGGGCGGCAGGTCTGGGTTTTCCATCAGCGGTTGGAACTCCTGCAGCCATCATTATGGTTAGAAATGCATTAGAGAATTTTGCTTCAAAAAACACATGAAACATATGTTCAGTTTTATATAGAGTGTATATATACTGACTTACGGTTGAGATAATGGCAAGAGAGAAAAAGGCAGTAGAAATGGAGCCGTTGATATTGTTCTGATTATCCTGAGGAGAGAGGAAAATACTTCACTCAGCAGCACATTCATTTTCTCTTCAGTTCTTATCTTGCCTTGCCTTATCATCAATAATAAAAAACCTTTGTGTAACATATTTCAAAATAAATCATAATCGTCCAATCTTAATTATAAATCTGTTGCTTTATTTATATGTAATTTTGGTACTAGCTCTGGTCAATGATTTCAGTTTATTGAGTTTAATTTAATCATCCATCAAAAATCAATGCTCTTGGATGAAGAAAGAATACACCATAACATAACAACATAACCATACACCTAAAATCTTATATCAATATTAGTACCTCTGATTAAAAAAAAGGCAAACATCGGTTAAAGTATAGTCATGTTTCTCAGTCAGAAGTGCTCTTACCTTTGTGCAGACTGATCCAGGCATGTGTCTCAGAATAGAAGCAGGCTGCAGTGTTGCCAGCTTCTCTCTTAGACACTTCCACTGAAAGGCTTTTATAGGGACAGACCAGAGAGAAAACCCCACCTCCTCTTTTCCTTTTCTCTATCTCTACATGACACAGTGACATTCAACAGTGATAATCTCTGACACACCCGAGGCTCTTTCAACACACACAACATTTCTGGATTCTTTCCTGCATTGATAACCCAAAAAGATGTGTACAAGAGGTTGTTTATTTCTTTTTTTGCAGGTCATTGTTATGTCACATGAAATGGAACAGAACGTTTTCGTTCGGACCTTGTACATCCGGACCTTAATGAAGGACTAACTTAGGGTTAGTAATTAAGTTAGGGGAACTACATCATGCCTGCAGGTCTCTTGGGGAGAGCTGCAGCTGCTGTATGTGCAAACAAGTGTTATCTCATCACAGGTATTTTAATATTTAAGATTTTAAGGCAAGGCAAGGCAAGTTTATTTATAGAGCACTTTTCGACACAGGGTAATTCAAAGTGCTTTACAAAAAAGAAATGAAAGACATTAAGCATTAAAAAAAAGAAAAGCTAATAAAATAAACATTAAGGAAAAATACATGGATAAAAGTTACAGTGCAGTCTAAAATATGAATATTTTCCATATATTTAATTTAGACAGACTTTCTTCACCATATTTTGCTCGCATGACATCCACAATCGGACCCTCAGGAGGCTGTACACACCCCCTCCCCTGCTTTGCTTCCATAACAAAGTCTTTAAAGTGTTACCAAAACACTCCGTGTTACCAAAACACTATTTTTCATCCGTCGATGCCAGATATTCCAAATATCTCTTTCGAGCAGTCCCTCTCATAAATGTCATGGAGTTTAATTACTAAGAATATAGAATTTTAAGAATATAACTCCTTGAATTTTTACCCTACAGAAGTTCAGATGCAAATCTTCCTCACCTATACCACTTTTGATGTATGGCCCTGTTGTTTTGCATGCTGGTTCAATGGAGCTGTGACAAGTCAATATGTCTGATGGGAAAGACGCAATCCTCCCTTTATTTACAAATACACATTTTTTGATGAGCCTTCGTTATTTGATCAATACATTTAGTCTTATATTTATCTCAAGCGTAGCATTAGCACAACAAATCATCTGAAATATAGTTTATTAGAAGCAAGGATCATGACATTTTTGTATTGTTCAGATTTATTTGAAAAATAGAGTCAACCCTGCTGAAAAAAACAGCTTAGACCAACAAGTCTGGTTGACCAGCCAATTGATCATGTTTTTTTTATTGACCAAATGTATAAGTGCAATATGGTCATACATTGAGAATATTTAAACAGTTAAGTGCATTTCAATCGTTAACACCGAGCAGAATCTTCAAAATAGTTATACAATCACATTGTTTTAACAGTAAAGTGCATGGAAATTGTAAACATTTTTAACATAATCTTCCAAGTGCAATTTACTCAACTATTAAAAAGTGCCAGTAAACAGTCCACTTTTAACAGAAAAAGGTTTCTTCACATCACATTATTTTGTGTTTGTGTCACTCTGCACTAAAACAAGTCAACATCCACTTCAGAACAAATTGTTTATTTGTCTCCCTCTATGACAATGGACACATCTGCTGGTCCCCTGTCCCTGGCATCATGGATCACAAGCACCTTCACAGTTTGGTCCACGAAGTTGTCATGCTCGTCCTCCATGTTGAAAAGAAAGAAAGAAAGGCATATTCACTTTCAATTAGGCATATTAACAAGAAGCTATTATACAATATAGGCTTTGTGGTCTAGCATTAAGCCTAATCAATACAACCAGGGATTGACTTTTTTTAAATGATTTGCAAAAACGTGTGGCAGCGATTAAAAATAAAACAAGATATCTAACTTATATAAAAAATGTCAGGCCCAGTCAAATTGCCCATCAATCTAATCAATGACATTACATTGATTCTTTCCCATGAACATAACTTTTCAGTGCATGATTTTATTTATCTTATTTCACTTTAACACCAAAAGAAGGTTTTTGTTTTTAGGTAGTTTTATATGTTAAGTAGCTAAGCACATCAGTAAATTATCCCTAAATAATTTTCCTGTGAATGCTAAACCATTTATAAAAACAATAAGATGTTTAG
This sequence comes from Champsocephalus esox, assembly GCA_036324585.1. NCBI lineage: Eukaryota > Metazoa > Chordata > Actinopteri > Perciformes > Channichthyidae > Champsocephalus > Champsocephalus esox. Next base: position 33,887,436 of record CM070487.1, on the reverse strand, counting down.
AGATTTACAGCTATATATTGCATATTTATTTGTTAGGTGTAAGAGTGGTTAATCACAGAAATTAAACAATGGTATCAGAGCAACCTCCGAAATAACTCTTGAAGTGATCAGTCTTTAATGACATACCTGGCTGTCTTGAAAAAGGTCTTCTTGGCGTCCCCCAAGGTCTTCAATCAGGCACCTGGCCACTGCATCCCTTTTTTCCAATACTCTGGGCCTGTGAGGAAATGCATTTTAGTGAGAAGACTTATTTCTGCATTTTCATATTCTTGAATGAAACATTCAAATAAATGTACCTCATCAATTGTGCTCAGAAGAGGGCGCATCCTGGAGCCAGCATCTCCTCCTTTGGCACGCATTAGCTGGAGCGACGTGGTGTTAGTGTACACATCCAGTTTCAGCATCAATGTCTCTTCCAGTGAAAGAGTTGTTATGTGTCGGAACTCCTTGATCTAATAAAAAGCATAGGGGACAACACTCATTACTCTGACAACAGTGAGTTGAAATGGGAAAAAAATAAACGTTATTTTCTCACCTGAGCCTCATTGAATAAACCAGGCCATCTCTCCTTGAAGAAACTGACACGTGGGCTAAGGGTCACCACCTCCACTCCACTACGAATTGTATGCAGGATTTAAAATGTATAGGACTTAGGTGCCGTCTCTGAGGATGTTACACTTATATTCACATTTCTTACACTGAACATTACCAACAAAATAACACAATTAAACATTTATATGTAGAAAAATCCTAAAAGATATAACAATGAGCTTTGGCTCTGCTCCGTGGTAATCTATCCAGTCCTCACGATAATATACAGTAAGCTTAATGTAAACATAAGTCTATAGGCTATTGCTGCAGCTATACCTCAAAAAAGACAAATGAATCATAAATCATTATTACTGTGGCTTGGCAGAATATACGATGGTTATTTTTCACTAAGAGATAGTCGCAAGATAGTTGTCTCAGTATTTATCGTTTCATGCACGCTCATATGAATACAGAAACACGAGGAAACTGACGGTCGACGTCAGATAGACTACGGCCCCTACACACTACACAGATGGCAGAAAACATGCATTATTGTACTCTGGAGGGGAGTTTGACAAAGGATTACTCAAAAAGTACACAGTAAAAGTACTTTATTGTACTTGTGCTTCTAGTCCAAGTAGTACTGAATCTAACAGTACCAAATACATGAAGAACTTATTGCACAAAATCATTTTATCTCTCATCAAAGATGGCAGAAAACATGCATTATTGTACTTAGGGGTGGAGTTTTACAAAGGATTACTCAAAAAGTACACAGTAAAAGTACTTGATTGTACTTTTGGTAGTAGTCCAAGTAGTACTGAATCCAACAGTACCAATTACATGAAGAACTTATTGCACAAAATCATTTTATCTCTCATCAAAGATAGCAGAAAACATGCATTATTGTACTCTGGAGGGGAGTTTGACAGGGGATTACTCAAAAAGTACACGGTAAAAGTGCTTGATTGTACTCGTGGTAGTAGTCTAACATGTAGGCTACTGAGTCCAACAGTACCAATTTTATTAAGAACTTATGGCTAAAAATAATTTTATCCCTCATCAAATATCATTGATTGATTGATCAAATATAGCATAAGCACTTGTACTACCGTCAGCGCCACTTCTCGGCGATTACCGTAACTACGCTATTAATCGCTTAAAAATGAAGCGCTGCTTATTTGACCAAGCAAATGCGAGAGACGGCTGAGTTGACCGCAGTTTCAACATGGCGGGCTGAAATTCATTTCCGGGTCACTACCGGAGGACCGAGGAGTTGAGGAGGAGGATTTGATGAAATGAGAAAGGGCCTCTGTGTTTCCTGTTTTGTGGGGTGTGAGATCCTTGTGGCTGGTGACTGTGCTCACGGGAACAGCAAGATTGAGGCTTTGTCCTGTGCCCGAATTTAATAAATAAATGTCCACACCGGGTTATATTTTTGGACGTTCTGCCTCTGCCTCCTTGCTTGGTCGGGCCGCTCATTTGTCGGCTTCACACTCTCACATAAAACTGAGCTTGTACTTGAGTCCTTAGAGTGACACTCACTTGACAGGATTAGTTCTGGGCACATATTTCACAAGACAAGCGTTAACATTAAGCCATAGCTTTTGTAGTATGAGTCCTCCACAATGCTGGATGCTCAAAAAAGCAAGATCAAAAGTTCAACTACGTGCTGTATGTCAGGAATGACACTTGCACGTCAGCAAGTGTGGCTTTAGTGTCGTAAGAACATACTTACATCATAGGATGTCTGCTAATTTACAGCAGCAAAGGGCACACACTTACTATACAACAGCCATTTCTTCTATAAAGCTTGCATGACGCAAACACAGTTAATCCTGCCACCTACTGGCGAGTGCAACAATGTGCCACCAAACAAAAAGATTTTTTGAGTATATTATTATACTCACCTCAAGTGGTCCAAAATTAGGTGGATCCCAAAGTTTGTCCTGGAAGTCACCTAAAGACCTTTGGAGGTAAATAGAAAAAAACGTAGTTATATTTTGCATTAGTTTGATCAAAATAACTTCATTTAATTGTATTTAAAATAACATTTCCAAAGAAATAAATCCTTCGAAACAGCCTGTTCAGTTTCTGCTGGAATGTGAAGGGCAGGCCCGGTTCCAGAACAAAATGACTAAGGGTGCATCTGAGATTAGAGAGGGTGCAGTGGTAAAGTGCTATTTTTCTAAATGGGGAGTGTACCTAACACCCTCTATGGGGGTCCTGACCTCCTCTGGGGGGGTCCGGGGGCATGCTCCCCCGGAAAGATTTTTTTTTAAATATTGAAGTTAAAAGCATCAATCTGGTGCACTTTGAGAGCAACATGAAGAGATCTATGGATCTATGTGCTCGTTGCTTGATTATGCCTTCCCAGTCCCTTATCACGTAGCCTATAAGAGCATGGCGCCAGTTGTGGTGAAGGCATCTGACTTACTTGAACCGAAATGTCTGCATGCATAGCAGAAGATGGCATGAATTGCTGAATATTCATGAATATTCCAGCCAATCTCTGTTTTGAAACCGTGAGCTGCAAAATGAGCGCCTCACCCCACTGTACAGGCGAGTTGGGTACTTTTTAAAATATACCTGGGCAGGCTCTGTTTTACAGAGGTCCTCTGGCACTTGCGGGCCGCTGAGGGGTGGTGGTGTTTGGGGCAACGAAGACGGCTGTGGCTGCTCCGCCTCTGTGGGCGAGGCGGGCAAAGCCAGCGAGTCGGGCAGGAGGACGTTAGTGTTCACGACAGTAACGTAATGTCCCCATGATCTGAACTGTTATTACCTGCAGTAGATGCAGTGTATGCTGGCGATAAGGGCTGGTTGTTTTAACCATTTTCTGATCCATCATTGACTTGCAGATGATGAATGTGCAGCGGCACAGGTCACGCGCACCTGACATAATAACGTTACTTACCGTTTAAATTGATCAAATAAATGCAGCAGACAATGCTATTCAACCACAATTACCATTTATTTTATTTCAACTATATTATTATTCTTTTCTTTATTATACACTTTTAATTTTTTTTTACTTTTCATTTTTCAAATGAGGGTGCATAACGACTCAATTGAGGGTGCAATGCACCCTTATGCACGCCCGTAGAACCGGGCCTGGTGAAGGGTTAAATGAAAGAAGACAGGAGCTGATTGGTGGTCCTGCTGTAAATTCACAGAGGGCCAGCTGCCAAGGGCCAGTAACTCTAGGAGAGAGTAATGTCAAATGACAATAATTGACCAATCATATCTTCCCTCTAACTGGGTGGGCTTTATTTTCGCGGACTTTGGCCCCGTCTCAGGTCGACTATTTTAATGTCCTCGCTCCTCGGTCTCACCGGAAGTTGATTTGTCTGCGCCATCTTGAGTACCGTCCCATGGCTCTTATTTCTGCCAGAGGACCGAGGAGCGAGGAGCGAGGAGCGATAATGGAGGAGCGATAACCGAGGAAACACCAGACCATCCTCCGATGAAATCCTCAGATACTCGCCCCGCCCTCTTACTGTGTATCGCTCACTGATTGGACGATGCAGTGCATGCACTGATCTGATGCTTCTTACATTACATTACATTACATTTCCAAAGCGACTTACAATAAGTGCGTTCGACCAACAAAATACAAACTTCAAGAAAACAGAATCATATAAGTACATCAGGCTTCATAGACCAAAAACATTTCAAGTGCTACTCAACTGGCTTTAGATAAGCCAGCCCTTTATATAAGTGCTTTGTTAATTGTTCTATCGCTCGAAGTGGAGTCGAAAGAGATGAGTTTTCAGTCTGCGCCGGAAGGTGTGTAAGCTATCTGCTGTTGGAGCCAGGATAGCAAACCCACGTGTTTTTGCCAACCTGATCTCACCAGAATGTGTGACTCCACCACGACTCCTTAACACCGCATTGCGTGGTGGACTCACGAACTTTGTTACATTTACGTGTCTGCACCACGCAAACAACCCCAATGTAAAGTGAATGAGGCTCCTTTGTTGTGGTGCACAAACACATTTCTACAACGTCCTGCAGTGAGCTTTTATTCTATAAAACGTTTTTTAAATCTACTTTATAGCTTGTAGCAGAGCCATTTAATAGACAACACATCCTCACTCCCAGGTCGGCCTATGTTGACGTTATGTCAAGTCCCCTGCCGGCTTTTTCCAACGCAAGGGGGGGGGCCTTAGCGTCCATTTTCAACGCAAGGGGGGGGGCCTTAGCGTCCATTTTCAACGCAAGGGGCCTTAGCGTCCATTTTCAGCTTTCCGGGATGTCTATGTGCTTCTGTGGACGCTCATGGAAGCACGGCATTCGTTTGTGTCAACTGCCCTTAAAGGCAATGAAGACACTACACTACCCAGAATCCCCAGCTATCGTTTGGACTACACCATGTGCTCTGTTTGACAAACCCCGTGATAGTCCTCAAGCTCTGTGATTGGAGAGTGTGCTCCGAGGGTTACCGAGCCTCGAACAGCACTTGAAATGGGATGGAACCACGGCAGACTGTTCAAAACTGGATTTGAACGGGTCCACCGCGTCCCCCCCCCTCCCCCACCCCGTCCCCAGAACTACACATGCTGGCTATTCTGTTTCGCAACATGTTCTCTATGGCACGTCTCTACTGGGAGTTGTAGTTTTAAAAGACGTTTTCGTATTTCCCATAATAAGAAGTTGCCAGTATTAAACTGTGTACATCCCTGGAGGTTTAGGGGACAGGAAACACTCACATTTAAAACATATAATTAATAAATGGGTGAAAATTGCTTGTGCCCATAATGGGCAGTATTAATATATATACCCACACGCCAGCTAAGGTCAGAAGAGCTTTATTTAACAGCTGGACATATGTTTGTGACCCCTCCTGTTGTTAATTGATAAGATTACATTACATTACATTAATTGATAAGCCTGAAACATGCACTTGTCAAGGTTCAGAGGCACATTTTGCAAATATGGCAGTAGCCATCGATCAGCTTAAGATAAGATATACTTTATTGACCCCAAGTTGGAACATTTGCGTTACATCAGCATGTGTAACAGTTAAATATGCAGTGGTGTTTATTTGTAAATCATTTAGTATGATCACACAAATTCTGTGTTTTATATTCAACAATTCTGTGTTCTTTATTTATTGATTGTTCAATACCTGACAAGGCCGGAGATGAAATATCTGCATACAAGAGTATAATACATTATGTATAATATCAGTTAAAATAAGTGCTTCAACATAGTTAAAATTGCTGGAGGTATGCACACATAGTGATAGATGTCTTGTAATGCACTGTTGAGGAACCTGCGACCCAAGTTTTTCATTCAGTGCAGAACTACACCATAGTTGTGTTAGCCTATATGATATGTCAATAAACCTTAGAACATCTTGAAATCTTAAACGGGATGTGCAAAATAGTCATTACATACAGTCTTTAATTAACTATTAGTAGAGAATAACGAGTAATGAATATACTTTATAGGGATCCTATTAATATCTAATAATAAAAATAATGAAATTCAATAACATGCTTTAACCACCAGGTGTCTCTTTATATAATCTGTGCACCTTTATGGTGTAAATACAGCCTATCTACCAATTGGATCAAATATAAAAGTGAGCCGAATTAGTGTTGATACTGCAAGGAGACGTATTGTGTGAAAAGAAATGTAAGATGTTGTTTAATGGCTGATATATTTATGATCCACGTCACGTTTTCAGCTCCTCATGTTTGTCTTCTCATCAGGGCTATAAATACAGAACTACGACAGATATGTAATATTAATGCAGCCGAACTGTGTATTACAATGCCGTTATGTGATGACTTTCAAAGAGAAAAGCAAGCACACTCGGAATAAGGTATTATTTTATTTGAAAAAAATATTTTCGGTCTGTTTCCGGTATTTGTTAATGACGATGTGCTCTGAGATGTGAGACTGGAATTGCACAGGGGAAAATAACGTATCTTTAGATGCGGATTGTGTTAAACTAATATGTTTGCGCTGTGGACCAACACTATACATTGACGGGGAAGGGGGTAGCAATAAAGATAACACCATTAAACAGTTACACAACATAACAGAAATAATATCGATAGCAGCGTCCCTAGCAACCACCTTGGTAACAATGAAAACGTTGGACGCAATTTCCTGAAGTAATCTTCGTAATAACTAGGAAACTAAAGATCATGTACATCCACTGCACACATAATCTGAAATAACAACTCATATTTCTCGCAACAAATGACATCAAAACGCATTTTAATGTCCAAACTAACTTTAAAATAGGCATTTTACACCCAGAATAAAACGAAGTTCGGCCATGTTTTCTTTTTCTGCAGGGAGAAATGTGAAGATCACGTGACGTCAAACAGAGCACATGGTGTAGGCCAAAGGATAGCTGGGGATTATGGGTAGTGTAGTGTCTTCTGCCATCCTTTACTCCGAAAAAATATTTGTTTCTCCGAATCGAAGGGGAAAAATACAAAAGCATTGCACACAATTTAAACCAATCAATGTTGTGTAATTAACAAGGATAATCTGGTGTTTTTTAGTTGATGAGTAGTGCAGATATCACTGTAAAATCAATCGTCAGTAAGGGGAATATTTACTTCCGGGTGTACAATTCTCCGTTATCCAATGAGAATGGACGCTCTCATTGCCTTTTAAGGGCAGTCGACACAAACGAATGCCGTGCTTCCATGAGCGTCCATAGAAGCACATGGACATCCCGGAAAGCTGAACATGGACGCTAAGGCCCCCCCCCTTGCGTTGAAAATGGACGCTAAGGCCCCCCCCCTTGCGTTGAAAATGGACGCTAAGGCCCCCCCCCCTTGCGTTGGAAAAAGCCGGCAGGGGACTTGACATATCGTCAACATAGGCCGACCTGGGAGTGAGGATGTGTTGTAATAGAAGAGTTACGTCATCTCCGTTCACTCCAATGGACCACTTTTTTACAGCAATGGCGGATCGTGGAGCTTCTCAATCGTTCCCCGGAAGTTAGCGCCAAGGCTGGCAGAGCTGTGGAGTTGCAGCATAATACACCGTTCGTGACGGACTTTTAAAGGTAAGAAGAAGTTTAAAGATGTATATTGCGGATATTATCAGTACATCTGATTCAAATGAACATGTGTATTAAAGGATGTCAGTGGATTATCCCTAAATTAGTAGATTTAGGGAACGTTTACAGATAACAGATTAAGCTAGCATACCGAAGCAAGTTAGCAACACACGTTGAACAGCCTTTTAATTGTACATTCCGTTCTCTCTATGTAATTTCGTCCAACATGTTGAATTAGAGAAGAGGGGCTTCTAAACGGGATTGTATGCGGGGGTGGAGGGAGTTAAATATTAGATAAATATAACTTTGGTGCGTGTAAGAGTGAGTGTTTTTAGCAGAGCCATATTGTGTCCTTGTGATTATGTTGATTATTACCCGTCTGTATAATGTTGCAGCTCAGCTGATTTTGGATTTATGGCAAAGGGAGAGGGACTTAAGTGAGAGTGAAAACACAAGCTACATTTAATACTACTGGGAAATATGTGTGCTATATAGGTGTGTATAACCCTTTCTCCTGTCTGTTACTCCCTCTTTTAGCACAAGAACCAGAGGGGGATTCAATGGAGCCTGAATACCTGCACTGAGACCCTCACCCTGCACCCTGAGTCTCAACTCTGTGTTTTTCAAGCCTTTCCCTGTTTTTTTGTATTAAACAAAACATTAAGCTCTCCCAATGGTGTGGTTTTCGTTTTGTGAAAAACTGCAAATGCAGTGTTTGTATATAATTACATCACATATTTTGTTGCTGTTGGTCGTGAAATTGCTCCTGCTGACTTGAGCCAGCCATTTTTTCCTCCGCTCTGTGTCAGTGGGGAAGCCGTACATTCGTACTCCTTTCTCTGAGCGATTTGAGCATCCCCAGGCAGCACAGCAAACCATGGTGGCTACTAGGAGGCAGCACAGCAAACCAGGACAACACGGAGGAAAAGGCACCAACAAACTGCATGATATGCTATTCAATGTTTATTGAATTCCATGTATTTGCAATGGATGTTCCTAAAGCAACACATTTAACATCATCATCATATGCTGCTAGTCCTGCTGCTGCTGCTAGTCCTTTGATAGTCACCCGTCGGTCTCCTGTCCTTTCTGAAAGCCATAAAGATGACATTAGTCATTTAGATAACTTGTGTCCTCAATTACCAGGGGATTACTGAAACTACCATGAATTTAAGAAAATGGTAGAAATGAATCCAATCTGAATTTTAAAGCATTACTTTAGATCCCCTCCCTCTAAATGTATCAATAAACATTAGAAAGTGATGCTCCTGACGACCATACAAGTTTAAGAAGATACTATTGGTTTGAAAGAATTCAAAGTTATAAATAAACAGCAATAGGCTCTTTAACCAAGGCACTGTTAGCCTAACATGTAAACTAGTTGTTCACAATAAACCTAATATTATCACTTATATTAGCTATTTCGATTTTATTTTTGAAAACATATTGATGTAAATACATACACATATCGATTTGTTGTAGAAATATTGCAAATCAAAACCTTTATTCACTAATAATTACCAAAAATCGTAGTTCTATCTCCTGTTATCAATGCATTCACATTGCCCGCCATGAACTTCCGGGGAACGATCCCTCGTCTACATAAACCACGTGACGATAACCGTTTTTGGACTTCCGGTGTCGTAACTCTTCTATTAAATGGCTCTGGCTTGTAGTAACTCGCGGGAGGCTTCTTTTATTTTATTTATATTCATAATCATTTTTATTTTTCGTCAGAATGTATTATGGTGCATTAGTTACGAACTTTTGTTCTCAAAAAACAGTGCATTGTGTGTAATAAAACTGTGATTTTAATTAAATTAGTTAGTTTTTAAGGAAGGCCAGAGCTTCAGCTGTGTCAAATAGATTGTTCCCTTTAGTTAACGTTTTTTAAAAGAACATTATATTCCGATTTGATCCTGTCCCCTTTATTGTATTACGGAGAGCAATGTGAGCGTCCATTCCCATTGGATAACGCAGGATTTTACACCCGGAAGTAAGCATTCTCTTTACTGTCGATTGATTTTTCAGTGATATCTGCACGACTCATCAACTCAAAAACACCAGATTATCCTTGTTGATTACACAACATTGATTGGTTTAAATTGTGTACTTTTGTATTGTTCCCCTTCGATTCGGAGAAACAAATATGTGTTCAGTTTAGGATGGCCGGAGACACTACACTACCCAGAATCCTCAGCTATCGTTTGGGACTCCACCATGTGCTTTTCTTCACAAACCTCGTGATTTGTCCTCAAGCTCTGTGATTGGATGTTAGAGTGGCAGTGCGCGAAGTATACGCTGAGCGACAAACAGCATTTTGAAATGGAATAAAACCCATCGACGGCACACTATTCAAAACAGGAATCGAACGTCTCCTACCCCGGGGGCAAGGCAGAATTCGAGGAGGGGGTCTTTGGCGGACAGCCCGGGGGCAAGGCAGAGTTCAAAAAGGGGGTCTCGGGTGGACGGCCCGGGGCCAAGGCAGAGTTCGAGGAGGGGCGAAGACCACAGCTCTCAGGGGACCGGGCAGGAGCCGGAGCCGGTGGGACAGGTGATGTCGAGGCCTCCAACGGGACAGGACACAGGGTTGGCAGGACCCCCGACAGGAGTGTAGTCGGCGGGGCCTCCAATGGCTCAGGAACTAGGATTGGCAGGACCCCCGGCAGGAGAGTAGACGGCGGGGCCTCCAACGGGACAGGACATAGGGTTGGCAGGACCCCCGGCAGGAGAGTAGTCGGCGGGACCCCCAACGGGACAGGACAAGGTGCTGGCAGGACCCCCAGCAGAACCTCCAACGGTACGTGAGTAGGAACTTGAGTGGGTAGTCGAGAGAGGGCTTGAGAGGGACCTTGAACGGGAACTCGAGAGGAGACTTGAGAGGGAACTCGAGAGAAAACTTGAGTCGACTTGAGAGGGGACTCGATAGGGAACTTCAGAGGGAACTGGAGAGGAGACTTGAGAGGGAAGTCGAGAGGGGACTTGAGAATGAACTCGAGAGGGGACTCGGGTAGGAATTCGAGAGGGGACTCGAGAGGGGATTTGAGAGGGGACTTGTGTCGGTCTGTACGCCGACAGGACACGGGGAGCTGGCGTTGGCTGGAGAGCCAACAAGAGACGGGGTGCTGGAGTCGGCCAGTACGCCGACAGGACTTGGGGAGCTGGTGTTGGCTGGAGAGCCAACAGGAGACGAGGTGCTGGAGTCGGGACTATGACTGCTGGGGCCAGTACTTGAGCCGGAACCATGGCTGGAACTGAGGCCGGAACCATAGCTGCTGGGCCCGGTACTTGAGCCGGAATCATGGCTGTAAGATCGAGTTCTGGAGCCGGAAACATGGCTGTAAGATCCAGAGCTGAAGCCTGGATCATGGCTGTGTGGGCCGGTTTTGGAGCCGGAAACATGGCTGTAAGGTCTGGTTCTGGAGCAGGGACCATGGCTGCTGGGGCCGGCACTGGAGCCGGAACCATGGCTGCTGGGCAAGGAATCGGAACACGGATCCATGGCTGTGTGGGATGGTACTGGAGCACGGAACCATGGCTGCTGGGTCCGGCACTGGAGCCGGAACCATGGCTGTTGGGGACGGAGCGGAAGCCTGGACCCTGGCTGTGTAAGCCAGGTAATGGAGTATGGCCGCAAAGCTGCGTGGGCCGGTACTGGAGCATGAACCATGGCTACTGGGGCCTGTACTGGGGCTGGAACTATGGCTGCTGGGGCCCGGGCTGCTAGTCTGGCCTTGCGACGACTCCTCTTAGCAGCCACCTGAATACTCCGTCGACCTCCATAAGCCAGATGAGTTCCAGCATACGACTCCTGAACAGGAGCAGGACCTGGGGCAGAAGCATGGGTTAACTTCAGACGGATCCCACCGAGGCATATGGTGCCAGGTTGGGAATTGGGAGACAGGGAGCTAGCATGCCTGGGGCTAGCAGACCGGGAATACCATACCGGGATCATGGCTGTTGGAGCACGGGCTGGAATCCTGGCCCTGCGTCTCCTAGAGGCTCTTTGGAGACTCTGTGGACCTCCAACAGGACCGTAGCCGGATCCGAGGAAAGGGTTAGATGCGTCGGACCAGTCCTCAGGACAACTTGTGAAAAGCTGTAATCATTCCGGCAACGAACTCCTCAACCAAGGCATTTCGGCCACCTCCATTCGTGCCCTCTCGAGAATAGCCTCTTTGTCCTTTCTAGAAGAACTAATCTCCGGATGAGATGACAAAAAAGAGACCAAAAGGAAAATCGCTCACATAGTGAGGAACAAAACTATTCTTGAGCACAAAAGAGCATAGACCTGACCATGGCAAGAGACAATACGAACTGACACTGAACACTGGGAGACAGGGGAATTTAAACACAGGGTAACTAGACACAGGTGGGAACAATCAGGGGCGGGGCTGACACTGATGGGCACAGGAGACACACAAGGAGTGACGGGTGAAAACAATCAGGAAATTAGACACACCAGGGAAACTAACGACAGACAGGAAAACACAGGGGAAAGAGACCAGACAATATACAGGGAGGAAACATGACAAGGAAAACGGAAAAACACCCACACCTAGACATAGAAACGTGACATGACATAATAATCCTGACACCTGGGAAGGTATTTAAAAGGGTTTGATTACAAAATCAATATCTGAATAGAGAAATTCTTATTTTAAGTCATGGTGTTTATTTCAAATATATTGAAGACATGAATATATATAGACCAGTGTTTATGTTGAAGACAGAAAAGGGCATTAACAATTGTGTGTGTGTTGTGTCAAATGGTTAAGGGCATTAACAATTGTGTGTGCCAAATGAATAATAAATTCTGGCAAGACCCGCCAAACGAGCAGCTAAGAATTTGGTTGTTCATCATTTCTCCTGTTTTGCAGGAATACTATCTGTCATCGCGCCCTGCATAGCGGGGCCTGTTACACACACACAGGCCTACTTACAGATGGACAATGCGATGGCAGAGGGGTGTGTTTATTCCTTAAGCATTTATTTAGTCGTTAAACACAATTACAGAGCTGATGAGCAGCATTGATTGCTGCCGCAGACATCAAGACATCGCTGAAAAGGAAAAGGAGTAGCCTGAATGACATTTCTAGCATGGTTTCAAATTTGGACACACGTACATGGACATGCACATTTTTTCACCAAATCTGTCTTTCCTAGCAAACCCAATACAGTGCTGTATAGTTGTAAAATATACACCAATTACAGTCCTACTTCTATCACTTCATTTATAATGTATGTAGCTTATTTTAATGCTCTTAGTTAGAACAGTGAGTGATTTCAAGCAGTTTAAATACTTTGTAAAATCTGCCGGGTAAACAGACAAAACTTGAAAACAAATTTAACAAAACAAAGGCAAATTAAACAACAGCGAAGTCCAGGTATAACTGAGCATGCATATAACCCTTCAAATAAACAAAAAATGCAAATCTGTTGAAGAAATGCATCTCTAGGGAGCTCCCCAGTGGGCGGATTCAATGCAACAGTTTGGTCTCAAAAAGCCTACTGGTACCAATTTACTTAGGTAAATACATACATGATGTTGTACCAAAGATACTGTACATAACCAAATCAAACAGGGAAGTCACTTTCAACTCATAATAAACTTGGATTAGCAGCACAGGAAATCTAGGTAGTGCTTTGGGGACTTATTAGCATAGCTAAGAGTCAATAGAGGGACAATGTGGTATATGAACTAGAGCTCAAACACCAGAAACATGAAGTCTGAACTCTTAACTACGAAAGGGAAACCAGCAGTGCTGATGTAATGTCTGCATCTCTCCCAGAAAAAATGAACTCCTATGCACGGCAAGAGAATAAGTTCCCAGATGAGGAAGATCAGAAGGCCCAGGACCCCTGCCCACTTATAATATCAAGGGCAGATGAGTGCAGATACTTTCAAAAGGGATTTATCCACGAAAGGCACCTGGACCTTATGGCAGAGCTCTGGAGGTGTGTTTAGATCAACTGGCAGATGTCTTCAAAGACATGTTCAAACTCTCACTGCTCCAGTCTGTAGTCCCCACATATTTCAAGAAGACCACCAGTGTCCCTGCCCACCAGTTAAGACCAAAGCTTAATTACTACAATCCAGTAGCACTCATGAACATCATGAAGCGCTTTTTAGTCAAAATCTGAATCCCCTCCTTCATCACTGACTCACTGGTTCCACTTCAGTTTTATTAACAGGCCAAACATGTCCATCGGGTAATTCACACCAAGTTCTTTTCCCACAATAGTTCATGAGAACTCTTTTAGTTCTGATGAACTAAAGCAGATCGCGTTCACACCGCTATGATTTCCTGGGGGTGGATTAGGCAAATTAAGCCACTGACGTGACTTCTTCTGCTTTGAGTTTACTGGCAGGCCGCAAACAACTTCACGGTGAGTACAGTAGGTGGCGGTATGCACCTTAAAGTTGCAATCCACCAAAAAACCGAGAGAAGAAGAAGAAGTAAAACTTCCGCTTCCACTGTATATGATGCGTCTGTTTACCTTCCGACCTCAGACATGATGGAGTTGACACGCGCACAGCCCTTATGAGGCATCTGAACAGCATGTAATAAAGCTGATCTTTTGTACAGTGCTTTTGGTTCTCTCTTTCATTTACCACAGTCAACAGACAAAATTACAATAGTGCAGATGTAACCGGTGTGGTTAAGCGGTCTCTGCGTTGTGTTTTTAATGGACGAGACCCGAGCCAGCGTAGAGTGTTTAATTTCTGACAACAGATAAAACGAACAGTTTCACATCAATTTCCCTCACAGTGACTCTCAAGTGGAACGTTTATAAAAAGGGAAGAGGAAACGTGAGGGACACAAGGGGAGAAAGTCCTCACAACAATAAACTCCTGAGCACAATGACCACACTTCAGAGGTTCCGCCCACTGATCTCCGACCTTGCCCGGTATTTAACATTCAATAAAATGAAGAACACAGAATAAAATAATATAAAACACAGAATTTGTGTGATTATACAAAATTAAATTAAATAAACCCCACTGCATATTTACATCTGTCACATGCTCCCCCCTAGAATTACACAACATTCTGAGCACCAAAACAATCCACACATATAACACATCGGCCATGAAATACACAAAAAAAGTGTATGAAATCAGCAATATAAACTTCCTACTGAAAGGATAAGAGAATCAGAGCATTACCCGGCGCCTAGCAATAACACATGACACTCTCTAGACAAAGTGAGATGCCTTATACATCACACATACGGCCAAACCATGTGGATACACAAAAGAAAGTGTGATTTACAGCAGCAGAGTTAACCAAAAACATTCCTTTGTCACAAGAAAAAAACATTATACATATAATAACAATAAAACAAAACGTCAATCCTATGCCACCCCAATTTCTCACACATGGATAACAGCACCGGGGCCTGAATCAACCCCTACAACAGACTCAAGTTGTGTCATGGACTCAATCAGACGACACACTGGCCTAAAGATTCTGCCAAACCGAGAGGCAAGCCCCCCATTGGCAGTCGGATACTGCTGTGGAGCAGGATGGGCAGACAGTGACTGTGACAGGGGAACAGGGATTGGGGCAGGAACATCCAAAGCAGGGGAAATTGCCAGAGAGGGAGACAGTGAACACTCTGAACTAACTGAGCCATCAATGGAGGACTGTTCGTGGACCCATGAGGCAATGCGGCTATCTGCCCAGCCAACAGCACTCGAAAGGGAACCAGCAAGAGACGATCTGGCAGCAGCAGCTGTAGTATCCAACTCAGAGATCGCAGTCTTGTGCAAATCAGTTGCAGGGGGGACATCGGCCAAGCTAACAGTAGGCATGGATAAAGGAGCAGGACTGCCATTTGAGGCCTCTTCTAGGGGCAGGAAGTCAACCTGGAGCAGCAGGTTCCGATGGACAACACGTTCATTCCCTTCTCGAATATTGATCCGGTATATATGCAAGGCAGGTTTTGAGGCCACCACGGTGTAAATGATGGGCATCCACTTGTCAGAAAGCTTAAGTTTCCCCCTGGCTCCTTTGTTCTCCAGTAGCACCCTGTCACCAAGAGACAGGGGATGACCTCTGACCCATTTATTGTACTGGTCACATTGATGTCGTTGCTCAGCAGTGCTGTTCTTTTGAGCCAGCATCATGGCGCAGTGAAGGTCAAAAGGGATTTGACATAAGCGTCGTAGTCACACACTGTGT
Source organism: Champsocephalus esox (assembly GCA_036324585.1). Taxonomy (NCBI): domain Eukaryota; kingdom Metazoa; phylum Chordata; class Actinopteri; order Perciformes; family Channichthyidae; genus Champsocephalus; species Champsocephalus esox. The sequence goes on along the minus strand of CM070487.1, from coordinate 33,871,686 downwards.
CATCATGCAATACATTCTTGAAAAGAAGGTCAACCGGCAGTCTGGGGACCCTCCCGGACATCAAATAGAAAGGTGCAAACCCAGTGGTCTCATGAATGGTACAGTTGGACACAAAAGTCATGGTCTGGACCATTTGTGGCCATTTCTGTTTGGAACGGAGGGGTAGAGATCTCAGCATGTTGCCCAGGGTGCGATTAAACCTTTCATTACCGCCGTTACCCATGGGGTGGTAAGGTGAAGTACGAGACTTGTTGACGCCTGAATATTATCTTTTTTACAGGAATATTCCAGCCAATCTCTGTTTTGAAACCATGAGCTGCAAAATGAGCGCCTTACCCCACTGTATAGGCGAGTTGGGTACTTTTTTAAATATACCTGGGCAAGTTCTGTTTAGCTGAGGTCCTCTGGCACTTGCGGGCCGCCGAGGGGTGGCGGTGTTTGGAGCAACGAAGACGGCTGCTGCTGCTCTGCCTCCGTGGGCGAGGCGGGCAAAGCTGGCGAGTCGGGCGGGAGGATGTTAGTGTCCACGACAGTGGCCGCAGATAACGTAATGTCCCCATGATCTGAACTGGTATTACCTGCAGTAGATGTAGTGTTACTGCTGGCGATAAGGGCTGGTTGTTTTAACCATTTTCTGATGTCCATCATTGACTGCTGTGTAAGCACCTTGCAGATGACGAACGTGCAGCGGTACAGGTCACGCGCACATGACATGATAACGTTACTTAGGCTACCGTTTAAATTGATCAAATAAATGCAGCAGACAATGTTATTTAACCACAATTACAATTTAATTTATTTCAACTATATTCTTCTTATTATTATTACTGTTATTATATATGTAATATTTTTCACTTTTAATATATATATTTTTTTCACTTTTAATTTTTCAAATGAGGGTGCATAACGACACAACTGAGGGTGCAATGCACCCCCGTAGAACCGGGCCTGTTCCGCCCACTGATCTCCGACCTTGCCAGATATTTAACATTTAATAAAATGAAGAACACGGAATAAAATAATATAAAACACAGAATTTGTGTGATTATACAAAATTAAATTAAATAAACCCCACTGCATATTTACATCTATTACACAGACACACCTTAGTGCAAAGATAAAATGTCAGTGTCAAAACAGTGTGGCAATATTAACAAACTGTGCCAGGTGTGTCGTATGCACAGTAAATAGGCTCAGCAGTTAACACACCTTTATTATATATCCTCCTGAGAGGAACTGCATCCGTCTGCCATGAACCCTACAGAAACCTACGTGTTAGTTTTGGCCCATAGTGGACTCCATGTTGTGTTGTGTAAAATGGAGGAAATAAAAAGTTAGCAAATCCCCATGTCCTCCTCAGAGGACATTCATAAAAACATTTAGGTTTAGGTCAAATAATTATTACACTGCTCTGAAACTCACTACACTATCTCCTAAGATGTTCCCTTACTATAATTAATTAAAAATATTGAACTCACAACACTGGTAATTACAAACTTAACCATTTCTCTTCCTATAAATAGTGCTTGGACGCCATTTTGAAATACAATGGAATTATCTTTTTCAAAGCCACATATTTGGGGTGGGACACAATAAATAAAGCTTCGTCTGGGAAACTAAAAGCGGACCATCGGGGCGATGGTATTACCGCGCAAGCCGTTTGGTCACGCTGGGGAAGGACCCCTCTGATGATTTTGTTTTGGAGTATTTCAACTCTACATGCGGGGTTTTTCAGACGTCCTTGCGGGTGCCTCTGACTGCTTGGCTGAAAATGATTGATGGAAAAGCTACAAAGCTTAAAGAACTTTTTAAACAGAGTCAGACATCGATGGACATTATACTGGTGAAAAAGACTCTCACTTTTGCAGAGGACTCCGCCTCCCACTCAACATAACAAGTCACACCCTCCTCACCAGATCATTTAAAACTAAGGACCCCTCAAAGAAAAACGCTGTGCTTTCTACCTATGTAAAAAGAGCATCGGGGTTGTCTTACGAAAATGTGTTATCTCTGTATCAAGATGATGTGTTTAAAAATGAATTTTGTGAAAAATACCAACGGGGTGAGAGACGTCATAAAGACACTCATTTTAACCACAGTGTTTGTTCTCTACAAATGTTTTAAGATTGTTACAAAATGTAAAAAATAAAAATAAAAAGGTCTGGAGACAAAATTAATTCAGGTGACTTTATTAGGAAAACAAAAATATAATACAAATGGTTTAGGGGTACAATTTAACCATCTTGGACTTAATAGTCTAACAAAATACTTTATCTGAATACATTTTCTTTTTAAATGCACTTTTTTTGGAAATTATGTATTTATTATTTCAGTGGAACAATCCAGTTTGTGTTAACATCAATGCTTTTTTCTCTTTTCTTGTGTCACTAAGATACTTTTAAACACACTTTGGCGTTTGCAACACTTGTTCAGTTAAACAAGGTATTTTCTTTTTCTGATAACCTTACATATTTTAGTTATTTTCTGCTACCAAGATACTTTAAGATACACCTTGATGTAAGCAACACTTAACAAAGGGTATAATATGAAGTACTTGGTAAGGAAGGGGGTTTTCTTTAAGGGGTGCAAAACTTTAGAACTGGGTAAAATATTCATTAATTTGTAATGAAATGAGTTTTCTTTCTTTTGATTTTCAACATACTATTTGTACACAATGACTTTTACATATTTCTGACAAACTATACTTTTTGACTTTTTCCGTAAAATCTTGACAAACTATTACTTATTCTTAAATTTGACCTATTGCTGCTTGGTTGGAGATGATAGATGAAATAGCTACAACGTTTAAAGAACTTTTTAAAAAACTCTCAATTCTACAGATGACTCCACCCATTCAATGCAATAAGTCCCACCCTCCACTCAGCAAATCATCTAAAACGAAGGACCCCACTAAGACGACCGTTGTAAACTAGCCATGGATCTGCAGTACTACTGCTGCTGATGTTACTCCTGGGGCCAAGACGTCTCTGTTTAGGAACACAGTGAAATCGGAGTTGTTTCATATTCTAGAGAGGGTGCTGTATCAGTACAGAGAAGAAATCTGCAACGGATGCCGAGGCAGTCACCCCGGCCAGAGGCAACACGATTGTCGGAATGACATGCCCGATTTCTTCTTCAGAAACAATTACAACGCGTTAATGAAAATACTTTGGCTCGCCAACTTCATTACTGTGATTGACCAGAGTCTTATTGATAAAGGCATTTGCGGGGATGAACGGAGGATCCGACATGCTTCGGAGGCTTTTCTGCACAATCTTATAAACTCCAGACGCCTCAAGGAGAGACTTGAAAAGATCCATATCGAGTTGTATGGAGAAGACTAATAACCAGCAGTTGACTGAAGCCAGGGGTGTGTTCGATACATTGACTTTTTTCTTTAAAGTAAAATAAAAATGTGGAAACTACTTTGCAAAATGCTCTGTATATATTGATCATAATGTAGACAATACCCTTTTAATAAGTGTGGTGATGAGGACGACAGAACAACAGAATGAGTAGTGACCCCTGTGTAAAAAGAATGGCTGAAGGTTGTAAACTGGAAGACATTTTGGATATCGTTCGTTCTGACAGTACTATTCCGGGTCATTGGGAAACGATTGTAAACGAAACATTTAAACATTCTGTAACATTACCGCAGAAATGAAACAAACATCAAAAGTGTATCATGTACTCTCATTGTATGCTCTGTTTGTAGATGTAATGCATCTTTGTGTCGAAAACAGCATACTAAGAATTCTAAGCTGGAGATGGTCTTGGGGATGCTAAAATCAATATAACTACGGATTTTGTGTGTGAAAAAATAAAAATGGGACATTTTTAAAAAATAAAAAAGTGTTTTTTTACATTTTAAAAACTGTTGTCTTCATTATAGCAAGGGGAGTGTGTCTGATACATGTGTATTACAGTCCTTCACATGCACTGTTGTCTTCATTATAACAAGGGGAGGATAACAGGGAAGATGTAGGATAAATGTGTATTGAAACGTGCGTATTATACACCCGCAGAAACACAGAAACACAGAAACACAGAAATGCAGAAACACAGACACACAGAAAACACTAGTATGGTTTTTGTGTTTCAGTGTTTTCTGTGTGTGTGTGTACACACACAGCACAGATCATTTAAAACAAACCCTGAATCAAATTTAGAGAGGACCATTAAGAGTCAGATGCTTGACGAAATCTACTAAAACAAAGTACTTCATTATCTACTTTTCAGCTTTTAAACACAAAAGTGTATCTTTCAGTAACTTTCTCAGAGAATTTAAGCATAAATCTGTCAAATGTTCAAAACAGCCTTGTTTCACTGAAATAGCCTCAAAATCACAAACTGCCATTAAAGGTGGGGTAGGTAAGTTTGAGAAACCGGCTCGAGATCGCTAGAATTTGAAAATACACAACCGGCGAAAATCTGCCACTTCCTTATAGAGCCCCTCCTCCAACACACACGAACGCGCACATGACCAATGAGGGCACGAGATAAGTTTGTGCCCCGATGGGAGGCTGACAGGCAGGTAGGCCACATTTTTTTATGGATTTTTTGTCAAAGCACTTAAGATATTCATTGCTATCGGGATGTTAAGAGCATTCCATGGAATATAACAAAAAGTGTATCTCAAGCCGGTTTCTGAAACTTACCTACCCCACCTTTAAGAGTCAGAATCCTAATTAAATCTACTAAAACAAAGTACTTCATTATCTACTTTTCAGCTTTCATACACAACAGTGTATCTTTCAGTCACTTTTTGAGAGAATTAAGCATAAATCTGTCAAATGTTCAAAACAGCCTTGTTTCACTGAAATAGCCTCAAAATCACAAACTGCCATTAAGAGTCAGATTCTTAACGAAATCTACTGACACAAAGTACTTCATTATCTACTTTTCAGCTTTTTTAAATACAAAAGTTTATCTTCTGTTAGACAGCTATCATACTGAATACATATTTAATGTGAATGTATGCAAAAATGTATAGCATATGGCTGTCTAACAGAAGTTAAATTAATTCCTCACTTATTCTGACAATGTACTTAACCCCAAATAAAAGAACCCAATAAAAAGAGTTGTTAAATAATAGTGAAGTCACGTTGTAATAACAATAACTCATCTCTCTCGGTTTTTCTTTTTGAGCTTTGCTAAAAGCCAAGTGTCCATCTTGGGTTGCCATCGCACATGCGCAGTACCGATCGGGCAGGGGGACGGATCAGGTAGTGACAGGGTACACGTAAGTTACAGAACCGCGCTTTGATGACAGCATGGTAATGATTTGTTATTATGATGGATTTGATATTAACGAGGCGGCAGTTAGCTAGTAATTATGCTAATGTCCACATTAATAGTTATGTACTTACATTACGCTGTAACAGGATCTAGTGATATCCAAGCAACAGAGCTTCATTTAGCATGAAATAATTATTGCACTGTATATTATATATATATATATATATATATATAATATATATATATATATATATATATTAGTGCTGTCAAAATTATCGCGTTAACGGCGGTAATTAATTTTTTTAATTAATTGCGTTAAAATATTTAACACATTTAACGTATGTGCAGAATGGCCCGCCCCATACGTGCCACCAGTGGCAGCGCCAGGGTATGGCTGGGGTAGGCTACACCCATACCAAGAAATGGCTTAGCCCCACCATGAAAAATGATGTTAAAGTAAACAAAAATAAAGTCTGCCAACTCACGGAGTAAATTGCACAGACAGCAGTTAGTAAGATTGATTTCAGTAGCCACGGTTTTGAAAACTTTTGTCACGTAGTGATCGTCTTCTCAATAGAACATCTTTGTTAACGGCGTGGTGTTGTTGCAGGAAGTCCCGACGCAGAATACTTTTGCTGTAGTAGAGGGCAGAGCCATATAATAGTAATAATATGGCTCTGGTACAGGGGTGCACATAACTGTTACGCAGGTTATGTGCGTAATCTGAAATGCGTACCGTCACTTGTGTCACAAAGCGCATTTGCGTACCGACGTACTTGTGAAGCTTTTCCAGAAGGCGGTTAGATCACCGGACGACAGAGTCGGTCTCCGTGTGCACAGACAGGGCTGCTGTTAACGTCGGTCTGTACAACGGAACTGTGCCAAAACTACGCCAACCGGCTGCGGAGGGAGACTCCCCCCTTCACTGGAGAACTGCGCTAAAACAGCTGATCACAACGTTCACACTCTGTGGTCACCAAGTACTCCACTAGCGTCGACTTTCCTGAAGTACTCCCCCGTTGATAGAAATCAACACGTAATGAATTAAGACCCCACGGTTTGATGATTGATAGGTGTGTGGGTTGTCTTTCATTTTGACATGCATACAAATGTTATAATAAACATAGATACTGTATGTTAAATTGATATATCCGCCTTCTTTCATTTATCTTTCCATTCCCACAACAATATACATAAATAAATGGCATATTTTGGACATAGTTCGAATGGTGATTAATCATGATTAATTAATTTTTAAGCTGTTATTAATCTGATTAAAAATTGTAATCGTTTGACAGCCCTAATATATATACACAGTGCAATAAGCTTTTTAGTGCAATACGAAGCTACAGGGACGTTAATAACGTCGGTAATATTAACTTTATTTAATACAACATTTACGGTACAAGATTTAATCATACAGCCCATGTAGTATAATAATGAATTACAGCAAACATGTGCAATATATCCATTATTACAGCTCCGTGGGATGGCAGTAAGACGATATGGGTCCGTTATTATTGTGCATCCATGGGTAAAGATAAACGCAACTCACATTGGTTTCTCATACAGCATCTCTGTAAACTACGTGTATTCACTGAATTTCTCTCTCTGCCTTTAACGGCTCGTTGTAGCTCCAATAGCTCCAGCCCCCACCCCCCCTGTGAGCACAGTGTGCTCTGATTGGTCGGGACCATGCTGAACGTAACATGAACGGCGCGGTCCCGTGGGTTAGATGCGTTCATAATGCAGAGGGAAATAACTCTCAGAATAACGTTATTAGCAAATGTTTACAACTTGAGGAACGAATGTTTTTAATAAGGGCTATACAAGTGTTCATACTGGGTTGTTTATTTAGTTTAAAAAAAAGTATCCAACGATTTACAGACCACTCTTTCCCCATGTAAGTCAATGGGGAAAAAGTGTTTCCGGGCCCAGCAACCAAACGGAAGTGTAGTACCGCCGTTTGGCCACCACAAATATTTTCATTTGAGTCCGGCGCACTTCCTGGGGGCTTGGTTTGCAGAGAAGGGTCTAGCTGCGGCCGCGGACAGTACACGACGGTACTAGAGATGGCAAATCCGGATCATTTTATGGACTCGGAGTCTTCTGAGTCAATCATTGAAGAGATCCGGATCATACGAGTCATTTGAGTCATTTGAGTCATATGAGTCAGCATGACCAAGACCGTAGAAATCCTACCGGTGAAACCGAAAAGTTGTTGCATTTAACCAGCATATTAAACTAACGTTACATTAACCTCCGCTACACAGTGTCTTTTGCTTTAATAAAACATGTGTGTGTGTGCATTTTAAAAAATAAGTGTTTTGCATTATATGTATATAGTTATTTTAATATGTTCCTGTACTTAAGCTAATTTTGCACAATTGTGTTTTCATTTAATAATAATAATAATAATAATAATAATAATAATAATAATAATAATAATAATAATTGTATAAATACATTTTATATATTCTAACTGTTTTGCAATTTTCTATCATTTGTTTCTTTTTGTGTGCCATGTTCAAAATAAACGAGTTTCCAAGTAAGATCCTTATTGGAAATGCAGATATTATTACAGGAGACTGTTGCACAACATGACCATTTTGTTAGAAGTCTACACTGAAACTTAATTTAGAGCCGGAAAAATCGCGGGATCCGTGAATCCAGGTCAATGATCGAGAGAGACCAGTAGCCTACGAGGACTCAGAGCCATAACATATAGCAGGCAGCAGATCCAGAGATCCAGCAGACTCGTCCCCATGCACGAATCTACAGCAGACTCAGCCCCTCCTCCGGCTCGCACGGCTCTCGCGAGTCCCACGGCTCCCGCGAGTCCCATGGCTCCCTCGACGAGTCGCAGCAGACTCAGAGATTTGCGGACTCACGGCTCACTCACGGCTCACGGCTCACTCACGGCTCACTCACGGCTCCCGCGAGTCCAACGACTCACGGCTCACTCACGGCTCACGGGACTCTCGCGGGAGCCGGAGGAGGGGCTGAATTTGCTGTTGATTCGTGCATGGCGACGAGTCTGCTGGATCTCTGGATACAACAACGTTGTAATGTGATTGTACACGTTATAAAGAGAGTAAAGAGTGACGCAATTTATAGTTTTAATTGTTACGTCACATCAGGTGTAGGACTCAAAGGACTCGGGTTAATCGAGAGGGAGACTCGTCACGACCGGCTCATTACTAGGATCCGGGTTAATGATCCGGATGAATCATGACTCGCCCATCTCTAGACGGTACACGATGGTACACAACACGCCCACCTGACACGACACTACGGTGGCTGAGAAGGGTCTAGCTGCGGCCGCGAAAGTTGTACTTCCAAATATGATCAGAAGAGAGCACGCCCAACACGTGAGACGCTGACGCATATTTAAGGAGACATGGAGGTTTACAGACAACAGACAACAAACAATATGGCGCAGCGAGTACAGGTAATTAACGTATTGTGGTTTTAGATCTAATTACATACTATTTAGGTTCTCGTTTGTTTGTCGATGTGGCTGTTTAGCGCAGTGTAATTGTGTTTATTTTGCTATATATATATATATAGGCGCTATATATGTCTTATTATTAATACATCATTGGAACGGTACTTCCAGTATGCCTACATGACAAGCATTTTTATAATATACAGTAAACATATCTTTGACTTATTGCAAAATTATAAAAACTCAAACGGATAGGTTATGAATTGATTTGGTTATTAATTTATTTGCCTAATAGTTGCTTAACATGCTACAATAACATGCCATGTACGGTCTCTCAGCCACCGTAGTCGGCGTAGTAGGGGGCTTGTCGTGTACCGTCGTGTACTGTCCGCGGCCGCAGCTAGACCATGGCCCTTTCTCATTTCTCTAACTCCCCTCCTCGACTCCTATCCTCGATACTTAGTCCCGCCCACAGGAGATGCGGAGGAGCCGAGGAAGGGAACCGAGGAAAGAGGAGGGGAAGCAGCAGGCTGTTAGAGAAATGAGAACTCTTCTCCTCTGAGCGGTCATTTTAAAGAGACGTCCATCAATGATGACAGGAGGCACAGCAGCCCTCTGTCTGATGGACACATGTGTTCATGACCACTTATATATTTACTTTGATTCATTCACAGTGCGGTATAATGAGACAATAATGGCTACAGATGCGGACACACACACACATATATATATGTATATATTTATATAAATATATATATATGTATATATTTATATAAATATATACAATTTCAGAATCAAACAGAGCACTCTCATAATAACGTAACACCAGGCCTGGACTGGCCATCGGGAGGACCGGGAGGTTTCCCGATGGCCTGGCCTGCGAAGTGGCCTGCTGGCCTAAGGATTTATGTATTGTGAACGCAACGCTGCGCAAATGTGGGTCTGACTCTGCCTCACAGAGGGTGACTGTCTGTCTACATGATGTGGCCTGCCGACATGGCCACTTTCATACAGATCATACTAATGCCCTCGATTGGTCTCTGTGTGTCATTCAAGCTCGGGATGTGGCGCGAGCGAGTGAGATAAAGCGCACGCGCCGGTTACGTGTATTGTTGTTGTTAGCATCTGGTGCTAGCTAGCTGCACTAACGGATATAAGGAGCTTTTTCAACAACAAGGTGGAGGAGAGTCCTCTCCTGTCAGACTGAGAGACTGATAACTACAGCTCAGGTGAGGTAAATTACTCTCTGAGTGTTTAGATAGTTAACTTAGTCTAAGTTATCTCAGTGGGTCTCAAACGGTTTGGTCACCATTTATGTAAACACATTTCCATTTGAGGGGGGAGTGATTAGCAAAATATGTATGAATAATAATTAAAAAAAACGTTAACTAGGTGAAAAAAGGTAAGATAAACTATTAAAACTTGTTGAGAGCTAAAACTAGTCTTTGCTTCTGCCTCAAAGAGGAGCAGGAGGGAAAGGAGGGAGACAGGTGAGGCTGGTTCAGGAGCACAGACACACTCACAACTATAAATGAAACAAATAAATAAACAAGTTTCAATGTTTTTTCATATTGGATATATGTTATTGGTTATGGCCATGTTTTTATGATTTTATGATTATTTAAATGTATACAGTTATGTTTCATATGGGTGTAGTCTCTTTATTTCCCCCTCAAAATGCACCAGATTGTTGCATTTAAGTCCAACATTTAAAAAAAAATCTTACCAGGGGAGCATATAGAATCCCCCCTATAGGATTTGAGGTACACCCTCACTTAAAATATGTTCACATAGGTTCCTAAATAGATTTGCACATTTTTAAAAATAGTAACCCATGTCCATATGTTTATTTCTGGGTAGATTTAGAGGGCTATCACTATGGGTAGCAATGCTGTAACAATTGACAAATAGATCCAGCAAAATGGCACAAAAAACTGGTAGTGGTAACACTATCATAGACTGGATATATCCCCCCCCCCTCTCTCTGGTCGCTACAATGAGGAAAATAAATTATGGGCCAAAAGTATTAAAAGTAAGCAGAGGACACTAAACCAACTGACACCTGTCTGTCCGCTGCATCTATGCACACACTGTACCACACACATCTACACTACCACACACACACACACATATAGGCTACAGCCGTGGTGTATTTTATTGTGAAGCACTAAATGGTTTTAGAAAAATATCGACTCTTTGTTTGTAGATATCTACTCAACTAAAGCAAAAAGAGTAGGCCTGTTATACTGAGTGATATATATTATACACACTGCTCTGCTTTCTGCACGGACCTCACAGCTGTTCTCACTGTAAACATCGCGTCGCGATGAAAGCAGTTAATAAAATAATATCCAGGGGATGCATGCAGAGCTGTCATTGGCTGAGATAAGTCCGGCCGTGTGTCACGATTCTTTGAAACATCTCTGTTGCAGGAAATGCATCCACAAAGCAGCCGTGGAGGACCGTGGAGGACCCATCAGTGTATCCTCGGTTATAGCTCCTCCAGAGAGCCTCCTCGACGCTCGATCCTCGGTCCTCGAAGTGCATTCAGAGAAATGAGATGTCCTTCAACATGGCGCGCTGAAATTCATTTCCGGGTCACTACTGGAGGACCGAGGAGTCGAGGAGTCGAGGAGGGGGATTTGATGAAATGAGAAAGGGCCCATATTGGGTTTGCATCCCTGTTAATGCGAGCAAATACAATGGCGTCTTCCAAAACTTTTTCAGAGATTTACGGGGCGTGGTTTGCAATCCACCCAGCCAATCAGAAATACGAACCTTTTTCTCCCACGAAAGTCCCTGCTCTCTAGCAGAGACTGAAAAGGGGGTAAAAATGGCTCTGATGAACTAATTTAGTTCAGGGGGCTTTTTGGTGTGAACGCAAATATATCTGAGTTCTGGTGAACTATTGTGGGAAAAGTACTCAGGTGTAAACGCGCCAAATGTAAGAATACTGTTAATTGACTACAGTTCAGCTGTCAATAATGTGACCTCAAAGCTTGTCATAAAAACTCAGAGACCTAGGAGTGAACAACGCCCTCTGTGATTGAATCCTGAACTTTGTGACCCCAGGCTGTGTGGATACTATAGGCACCATCTCATCCTCCACACAGGAGAGATGTTGTGCGTTTGTTGTGGGAATGGCAATACATCATTTAAGCTTGAGCATCAGTTGACTCAAGAAAAGTAGGGTGTCAGTGACATCTAGTGAAAAGTTAAGGAATTGCAAATCTGTTGGGCCTTTATTTAACCTCCTCTCATCCTTGATCACTTAACCTTTGGATCTCACACTGGATCAAAACAAATACAGTTCTCTGGATCCATGCATTTATAACCAGATTATTCACTACAGACGAGGATTTCCCGTAAATAATAGAAACACTTTCTAAAAATGTAACTAATCAGACCAGGCTGCACACAGGATCAGACCCTCTTGTCATTATTTCTACAGAAAGAGATCTGACAAGATTAGAAAAGGCAGCAATTCAATGTTTTCATGCAGCCAACTCACGCATGCACACACAAAAAAGACTGGGCAAAGTGTGCCCCTATGCGTGTGTGTGTGTGATATGGGGTGGTGGTGGGTGGTGAGGGGGGTCTCCAGCCTCTGCCAGAGTATATGGAACCTGATACTTGATGACTCCCCATCACAAGAATGTGAGTTTCCTTCTCTTGGAGCATCTGGCCCGACGCCCGGCCACATCTCTGTGTGTGTGTGTGTGTGTGTGTGTGTGTGTGTGTGTGTGAGAGAGAGTTACTATTTGCCCCTTTTTTCAGAATGAGCGGCCTCTTTCAGCACAGTGAGACATTCTTTGTATGATGGTTGTCTGATTTGTTTTCTTAGTTTTCTGCTAACATGCTGTCACTTTCATTTGTGACTTTCTCATAGTGGAAATAGGCGATTCCAGGCTTTGTCCTTCGGGAGTCTAAACATAGTGGACAGAATCCAGCCATTGAGTGTTTTTTCTACAGTTTCAGATTAGATAAACATTTTATAAAGATTCAAATAACCTCTCAATGAATGCTCTTCCTCACAAACCCACCCAAGTGTAATTTCACGGGCAGAGTTTTTTTTAACTGTTCTTAAATATTCTCATTGTCACAGGAACCTCTTTAGACCGAGTGAAGCACAGAGACAGTTACATTATATAATATAGTGTTTCTGCTTCTCCCTAGTGGTTTAAATGTATCACCTTGCTTTAGCGATCTTGAAACTTCAGGCTGTCTCAGTACGCTGTGACATCACTGCTGGGTGTGGTCCCAGGTGCAACGGACTTCTGACCAGAGAGATCGGTGAAGCACTGCCTTTCAACTTGGCAGTTTTGACTTTTACTATAGTTTAATGAACAAACCTAGTGTCACGATTCTCATGTAATGTCACGATCTGTCTGTGTTGTGTTTTGTCTTGTCTAGATCTGTCTTTGGTTTTCTGTCTGCGTTGTGTTTTGTCTTGTTTAGATCTGTCTGTGGTTCCCTGTCAGTTTCCCTGTTGTGTCTAATTTACCCGATTGTGTTCACCTGGTGTCCCTGTGTATTTTCCTCCTTCCTCACCTGTGTCTTGTTTGTATGATTAGTCTTGTGTGTATTTAAGTTCTGGTTCTCATTCATAACACTCCGTTCGATGTCTCACTATGGGATGCGCCTCAACGTGTATGCAAACAGAAGCATCAATCTCATTACGCCAATCCTGATTGGCTGGTGATCTTGACGTCAACGTCAGGGAATCCACCCACCCTTTAAGTACCTTGCGCTACGACGCAGCGTCATTCAAACACCTATTCTCGCTTCAGAGCACATCTTGATGTATCAGTAACCGGGCTAGCTTAACGGTCCACAGACTGAACCCAAAGCTAACATTCGGTCGACGGGCGCTTGCCGGTTACTTTTTTGCTTTGCAAGAAGACTGAGCAATATTAACACACCAGTTAATATTGTAATCTGCCTCGCCGTTTCTTTCTGTTGAAATAACGGTAAGGTTTGATTTTTCTTCAAGCTAGTAACATACCTGTTGCTAGTTTGTTCTTCCCTCCACACCGACACCACGGTAAAGAGGACGTTCTCTTTTCTCTCTCACACCAGAGGAGACAGAGATAAAAAAAAAGGTATTAATACACCAGTTCATATTCTTTAAAGAATAAAATCTACACCGTCGCCTTTTTTCCTTTTGGACTAACGGCAAGGTTGGATTTTTTTCTCAGTAAGTTACCTGTTACTAGCGTGTCCACTCCACGCTGACACCCCGGCGAAGATGGACCCTTCTCTCCCTCACACCAGAGGAGTCAGGGACTCGGAGGCTCGGCTATGCGGCTGCGTGTTTAAGATTTCAGGCACAGACTCACACCAGGTCTGCTCGTCCTGCCTCGGGCTGGAACACGCCCGGGAGGCTATCGATAACCCCGGCTCGTGCGGGCATTGTACCCGCTTCACCATTAAGAGCCTCCGTCGACGGTTAGCACGCCAAGCTAGCTTGTCGGGACAGGACCCCCTCATGTCCGCTGATTCGCTGGCCGGCAATCAAGACATGGTGGCGTCCGCCGCAGAGATTGAGCCCCGCGCTGTGTCAGACTGGGGCTCAACAACAGCGACAGCCGCTGAACCGGAGCCCCACGCCGTTTCAGGCTGGGACCCAGTGGTGGCAAGAGTCGCGAGAGCGGAGCCCCGCGCTGTGTCAAGCTGGGGCTCCCAATTGGACCTCACCATGGTTCCACCCGCGGAGGATGTCCTGGAGTTGGACTATATGGAGGACGAAGAGGATACCTCTAGGACAGGGGTGTCAAACTCAATTTCATCAAGGGCCACATCAGCATTATGGTTGCACTCAAAGGGCCGGTTGTAACTTTAAGACTATACATATATATACATATATAAATATTTAATATATATAAAATAATGTATTATATTACATGATTGCCTCTGCATTGGATTATTTTCCGATAGGGTAATAACTTATATGTCTGAAAGAAGAAGTATGGGGCAAATAATTGTAAGTCTCTTCAGTGGGAATGTCACAAAATGATTTAAAAAGAAAAGCCAAATTCTGAAAAAAAAGCATGTGAGTTTTAGATAACAGTTCTGCAGCTCCAGACAGAGGCAATAAGGAGGAAAATATAATATGAACTACCTTGATATCAAAGCTGTATAAAGGCTTTGTTTTATGAGGTCATATATATAAAGAAAGTGACGTTTTAAAAAAAAAGAACAATTCTGAGAAAAAGTGCATATCTGTGATGCATTGTGGGACATGTAGTTTATGGGCAACATGCTTCTTTAAATCGCCAAGTAACCGTATAACAAACATATTATATTCTTTGCAAGCTCTTGTGGGGCCACATACAATGAAGTGACGGGCCGGATTTGGCCCCTGGGCCTTGAGATTGACACCCCTGCTCTAGGATGAGGATGACATCTTCGTTTCATCGGCTCAGGCTGCAAAGCCGGGAGCGATGTCCGCTCCCCCGGGCGAGAGCACACCAGCTTCGCCCGTCCTAAGCATGGACTTGCAGGCCGTGTGTCAACGCACTGCGTCCAGGCTGGACATCCCATGGCCTGATGTGGCCAAGGAGACCTCCAGATCTCGCTACGAGGGGAAGAACTTGCCTCAAGCAGTGAGGACGAAGAGGCAGCTCCTTCCAGTCTTTCCGGAGATGCTGGGCGAGGTGTCGGTCTCGTGGAGAGACCGTCCCTTTAGCAACAAGGCCCCAATCCAGGGTGCCTCCTCCCTGGACTGTGACGGTCTGGAGAGGCTCGGCCTGCTCCGCATGCCGCCCATGGAACCGCTTGTGGCAGCCCACCTCCAACCGAGGCTGGCTTCGACACCGAGCAGGAACCCCATGCTACCGGCAAAGGCAGACCGGTTCCAGTCAGCGATGACCGAACGGGCCTATAAAGCCGCAGCTTTGTCCGCCAGGGCACTCAACGTCTCCTCGCAGCTGACCGCCTACCAGGCAGAGCTCTACTAAGACATGTCGAGCAAACCTGAGCCTACCGTGTGGGACGAGATCGCAGCGATCACGGACATTTGCCTCCGTGTGCAGCGCTGTGCAGTCCAAGCCACGGGCAAAGCACTGGGAATGATGGTGGTACAGGAGAGAGCCAGGTGGCTCAACCTGACGAACCTTCCAGACCGGAAAAAAGAGGATGTTCTGGACATGCCTATTGTTCCCGAGGGCATATTTGGCTCCGCTCTAGCTTCAATGCAGCTGAGGTGTGAGTCAAAAAGGAAAGGAGACGAGGCTCTCCAGCTCTGTCTCCCCCGGTCCAGCCGCCACCTCCAATGGTCCCGTGGCAGGCCTTCACTCAAGCTGTCTCACGTCCTGCCTGGTTCAAAATACCAAAGCAGCAGAGACCGCAGCCCGTCCCGGGTCCCCAGCCCAGGCACGAGGCAAGAGGGAGCTGGCCAAGAAAATCTCCGGCAGCTGCCGCTCAGGTGCAGCCGACCCAGGTTTTCAGCCAACAGGCGAGGAAGAAGCGGGCGGCCTGACAGCCTTCTCTCCTCTCCTCGATGAAGGAGCTAGAAGTTCCCTGTTCCCCAGCTCCAGAGCACGTTCCAGTGTTGGATGCTCATGTATTTTCGGGGTGCCACCATGCCCCCATCTTCACGCCGCCTCGAGTGATGCCAGAACGTCATCCTGAAGTTCGCGCCATCAGGGAAATGGATAACAAGTTCCGCTGCCTGTTAAAGTCACACATACACACATGTCATCATTGTTGTTTCAAAATAAATAATTTTCCACTGTCGTTTCCAGGCTTGAAGCCAAGGGCGCAGTCAATAAAAATGAAAAGAAAAACAATAAACAGTCTGTCGTCTGCCCCTCTTTTGAGAGCGGCTACGGCCTCTCTCAAAAGGCGGACAATAGACGAGATTGTGAAGGCACCACCGCCACGCGCATGCGCAGTGTCGGCCGGGGTTGTCAACCTGGGGTACCACCGTGTTCAGACACTAGACAAATAGAGACACTGAGGGCAGACGGCAGAGCTGTGACATCTTCGCTCACTTTGAGAAGCGAAAAGTGGAGGATGCTCACAGATTCTGCTTGGCTTTTCAAGACAGTAACACAGGGTTACAGGCTCCAATTCGCTGTCACCCCCCCTCACTTCTCGGGCATTCTGTATTCACAGGCCCGGGGAGAGTCGGCCCATATTCTAGAGCAAGAGATTTTCTCGCTACTAGAAAAGAAGGCTATATCGATAATACCCTCCGAACAGAGTCAGAGCGGCTTTTATTCCAAGTATTTCCTCGTTCCCAAACGGGGAGGGAACGGAATTCAGCCTATACTAGATTTGAGAGCTCTGAACAAATATCTTAAAAGTTCAAAATTCAGAATGCTCATTCACACATCTCTGTTGCGTCTCGTGCGCCAAAACCACTGGTTCACATCAGTCGACCTGAAAGATTTCCACATCCCAGTATATTACCCACACAGGAAATATCTGAGGTTCGCCTTTCAGGGTGTCTGTTACGAGTACAGAGTACTTCCTTTCGGTCTGTCTCTCAGCCCGCGAGTGTTTGTATGGTGTACGGAAGCCACGATAGCCCCGTTAAGACAACAGGGTATTCGCCTGGCAACTTATCTGGACGATTGGCTCCTTCTCGCACAGTCGGAGCAAGAGGCTATTACGCAGACGAATGTCCTCGTAAAACACCTGTTCGACCTGGGTTTCGTAACAAACACAGGAAAGAGCATGTTGTCTCCAGCTCAGACTGTACTCTTCCTGGGTCTACGCCTGAATTCGGAGCCCTTTACAGCCCGCTTGTCAGCAGAAAGAGTGAAAGCCTTCAGGGCTTGCCTCGCTCATTTCCAGCCACGCAAATATGTTCTCTTCAGGTCATGTCTGCGGTTGCTGGGGCTCATGGCGTCAGCCATTCTGGTGGTACGACTGGGACGGTTACACATGAGGGAGTTTCAACGCTGGGTAGCTGCCCTCAGATTGGACCCCACGCGCCATGGCGCACGGAGAGTGATGGCCACTATGAAATGCGTAATGGCACTGCGCCACTGGCTACACCCGACTTTTCTAGTACGGGGCGTGCCTA
The DNA here is from genome assembly GCA_036324585.1 of Champsocephalus esox. Taxonomy (NCBI): domain Eukaryota; kingdom Metazoa; phylum Chordata; class Actinopteri; order Perciformes; family Channichthyidae; genus Champsocephalus; species Champsocephalus esox. The sequence goes on along the minus strand of CM070487.1, from coordinate 33,853,966 downwards.
TGGGTGCTGTCCTATCGCGGATGGTGGTCACCACACATAAATTATCTGGAGCTTTTAGCGGTATTCCTCACCCTGAAACACTTTCTGCCTCTTCTCAGAGGACATCATGTCCTCGTGAGGACAGACAACACGACCACAATATCGTATGTAAACCGCCAAGGGGGTTTGCGTTCTCTCCAGTTACACATGCTGGCACGCAAACTGATCCTATGGAGCTGCGGACGTCTCCTCTCTCTGAGAGCGACGCACGTACCAGGAGTGATGAACCTCGGGGCGGATCTGCTGTCCAGAGGTGCACCACTATATGCAGACTGGACTCTACATCCAATGATTGTGAGCCAGCTGTGGGCGTTATGGCCGAGCCGCGGTAGATCTGTTCGCATCAAAAGAAAATGCTCAATGTCAGCTGTTCTTTTCAATGCACGATTTAAACGCACCGTTAGGCGTGGACGCGCTCACGCACGTTTGGCCTCCGGTCCTTCTGTACGCGTTCTCACCCCTGGCTCTGATACCCTCAACTCTGACCAGAGTGAGAGAAGAACGCCACACACTTATCCTGATAGCTCCGCACTGGCCTGCAATGTATTTATCAGCTGCTGTGCGGGCAGCCTTGGCAGATCCCACTACGTAGGGACATACTGTCTCAGGCGGGGGAGACGATCTTTCACCCACACCCAGAGCGCTTGGCACTATGGGCCTGACCCGTGAGTGGTACAACCTGAATACAGTGGGGCTCCCTCAGAAGGTGATAAACACTATTCAGAGTGCAAGAGCTTCCTCCACCAGGTCCCTCTATGACTGTAAGTGGAGGGTGTTTGAGGAGTGGTGCCTTCAAAAATTACACATCTCTTTTCAATGTCCTGTCGGGGTGATTTTATCATTTCTACAGGACTTGATCGATAAACACAGAGCTTTCTCCACGATCAAGGTGTACCTGGCTGCTATTGCTGCATGCCATGTGGGCTTTGAGGGAAAGACGGCTAGCCAACATCCTTTGGTCTGCCGTTTTATGAAAGGGGCTCGCAGGCTCCTCCCTGTTTCCAGGTCACTGGTGCCCTTATGGGACTTGGCAGTGGTGTTAGATGGGCTCTCTCGATCTCCATTTGAACCCCTGGAAGAAGCTGACATGAAACACCTGTCACTGAAGACAGTGCTGTTACTGGCTCTGGCATCTGCCAAGCGAGTCAGTGACATTCATGCGCTCTCTGTACATCCTTCATGCACTCAGTTTGCCCCGGGGCAAACGAGAGTGTTGCTGAAGCCCAACCCTGCCTTTATACCTAAGGTGGTTGACTCATGTACCTCCATTGACATTGTGGCATTTCCTCCGCCGCTGTGTTCCTCTGAGGAACAGCGGCCGAATTTGCTGTGTCCATTTCGTGCTTTACGCATCTATATGGACAGGTCAAAAGAGTTTTGTTGTAATGACCAACTCTTTGTATCCTGGGCTAACCCTCAGAAGGGCAAGCCCGTTACCAGGCAACGGCTCTCAAGTCTCCTCTCGAGTTCCCTCTCAAGTCCCCTCTCAAGTTCCCTCTCAGGTCCCCTCTCGAATCTCCTCTCGAGTCTCCTCTTGAGTCTCCTCTCGAGTTCCCTCTCGAGTCCCCTCTCGAGTCACCTCTCGAGTTCCCTCTCAAGTCTCCTCTCGAGTCTCCGTTCAAGTTCCCTCTCGAGATCCCTCTCAAGGCACCTCTCCAGTTACCTCTCGAGTCCCCTCTCAAGTCCCCTCTCGAGTCTCCTCTCGAGTCTCCTCTCGAGTTCCCTCTCAAGACCCTACCCAATGTCCTGGTCCGTTGGAGGTTCCACTGGGGGTCCTGCCAACCCTGTGTCCTGTGCCGTTGGAGGCCCCGCCGTCTACTCTTCTGCCGGGGGTCCTGCCAACCCTATGTCCTGTGCCGTTGGAGGTTCCGCTGGGGTTCCTGCCAACTCTATGTCCTGTCCCGTTGGGGGTCCCGCCGACTACTCTTCTGCCTGGGGTCCTGCCAACCCTATGTCCTGTGCCGTTGGAGGTCCCGCCGACTACTCTCCTGCCGGGGGTCCTGTCAACCCTGTGTCCTGTCCCGTTGGGGGTCCCGCCGACTACTCTTCTGCCGGGGGTTCTGCCAGCCCTATGTCCTGTTCCGTTGGAGGACCCGCTGAGAGTCCTGCCAATCCCATGTCTTGTTCCGTTGGAGGTCCCGCCGTTACCTGTCTCGCTGGGGATCCTGCCAACTCCTGGTCCTCTTCCGTGGGGGATCCTGCCGAAGCCTGTCCCACCGGTTCTGGTTCCTGTCCGGCCGACACCGGGTCCTCCGGAGCTGTCCCATCAGCGCCTTCCTGCCCGGCCTCCGGAGCTGTCTGGTCTTCGCCCTCGAGTCCGGCCCTCTGAGAGCCGCGGTCTTCGCCTTCGAGCCCGCCCCCCTGAGAGCCGCAGTCTTCGCCTTTGAGCCCGGCCCCCTGAGAGCCCCGGTCTTCGCCTTCGAGCCCGGCCCCCTGAGTGCCGCGGTCTTCGTCTTCGAGCCCAGCCCCCTGAGTGCCGCGGTCTTCGGCCTTGAGCCCGGCCCCCTGAGTGCCGCGGTCTTCGGCCTCGAGCCCGGCCCCCTGAGTGCCACAGTCTTCGCCCTCATACTCGGCCCCCTGACTCTTCCTGCCGCTGCCTTCGCCCTCATGCTCGGCCCCCTGAGTTTGCCTGCTGTGGTCTTCGCCCCTCCATGGACTCTACCTTGCCCCCGAGCCGTCCGCCCGAGACCCCCAGCTTGGACTTTGCCTTGCCCCCGGGCCGTCCGCCCGAGATCCCTTCCGGACCCTCCGCTGTGCTCCTGGGCTGTCAGCCCAAGACCCGTCCTTCAGACCCCCTCCACCAACCCTGGTGGCCCTAGTTTTGGGTCCCTCCTCCGGATCCCTTCCACCCACCCTGCTTGAGGTTTTGGACTTTTGTGGGTTTTGTTTAGGGACGTCTGGAATCCTTGGATTAGTCTTGTGTGTATTTAAGTTCTGGTTTTTCTGTCTGTTTTTGTCGGTTCGTCTTTTGTTGGTAACTGAGTTCACCGGTGAGTGTTCTGTTATGTCTGAGTTAAGTTAATTATCCTTGAAATAAAGGTTTATCAGAGTTATCTGCATTTGCATCAGTTTTCCAATTCAAGATTAAAATGATTGGGTGAAAGAAAAATGATGAAATGTTTCTTTATATTCTTATATCAATGCCATTAGGAACTGCTCTGATCGGACCATGATCCCTTTTCCCATACGTGTGTGTGTGTGTGTGTGTGTGTGTGTGTGTGTGTGTGTTTTTGCAAAAACCTTTTCTAAGCACCTTCTGCATTCCCAGCATTTTTGCACTTCATAGAAGTAGAAATAAATGTCCGAAAAAGGTCAAGTATGTTCATCCTCAAGAGCTTCAACATGTAATCTGTCTGGTAATTTATGAAAGGCACAGTTGCAGATATTTCTCATCATGATGACATGTTCAACATATAACGTTTTTAAGAGTGCGCTTAAGACCTTCCTTTTTGATAAAGCTTATAGTCAGGGCTGATTAGATTCAGCCCCTAGTTTTGCTGATATAGGCTTAGTTTGTCGGGGGACATCTTACTTCTTCCTTCTCTCTGTCTATACCCGTGTACTCTCATGTTCAGATTAACCCAGCTTCCCCACATTTCTTTCTTTTTGGTGTCTATACACGCCGGGATCCGGAGTCATGGATGATCCTGCGGTCCTGTGTCCTGGATCGCGAGCCCTGGATCTTGAGTCGTGGCTGTGGTCCTGGATCATCGGTCCTGGATGGATATCCTCGTGGATTCATCTTCCTATCATACACACATGCTTTTCCAAACATTTGGACTACCTATGTTGCAAATGTATTATCTTTTCAATTTACACACGGCATCTATTGCACGTCTGTCCGTCCTGGGAGAGGGATCCCTCCTCTGTTGCTCTCCCTGAGGTTTCTCCCATTTTTCCCTTTAAACTGTGGGTTTCCTTCGGAAGTTTTTCCTTGTACGATGTGAGGGTCTAAGGACAGAGGGTGTCGTATTGTCATACTGATATTCTGTACACACTGTGAAGACCACTGAGACAAATGTAACATTTGTGATATTGGGCTATATAAATAAACATTGATTGATTGATTGATATAAACCCAAAAACAAATGCTTTTTTTCTTCATACATCACAACACAGTAAGACGTCATCTAAAAGTAACAATGATACACTTAATATCTATAAAGCTGCTTTTTATTTAACATTTAAATAACAAAGATACGATTAAACAATTAGTCATCAATCTGCTGGACTTCCTATATACCCCTCACACTGTAGAGTGTAACAGTTCTTTAAACATACTGTTGGCATTCTAAAATATACAATAATGCCACAATTGATGAATGTGTATTCTTATACCCTATTTTAAACATTTACTCAAACTCTACCTGGATTCCCAGGCACACTAAAGCTAGTCTATCCAGGCTTAGGGAGGTGATATAATGTCAAAACTGTAAGAAAGGGGCTGATTCTAAGAAAAGGAGTTATTCTGCTTTTGAAAAATAGAGCTCCTTAGCTTCAACACAGCTATGCTTCACATTTGTGCTGACTATTTCCAATGATATGCTTTAAAAGGGTTAGTCAAACACAGTGAACTGCATTGATTGCATTCATATATGTCGCTGTAACTTTAGCAAATCTGAGATTTTCTAATCATCCAGAACAAAACAGAATTCACATACGATACAATTACAATACAACAATAATTAATGGTAACCCTGTGGTTACCTAGAATGCAAACAACGACGTCCAAATAATAAAACCCAGCATTAATAGCAAGCTTGTGTTTAAAGATACGCGTTGTTGATGGTTTCACTTCATTAAAAACTAAAGTAGCTGCTGGTGGAACAACATTTTGACTTTTCACCATAACAGACGGTTTTGATACACTTTAACTCCTATTCTTTTTTTTTGCAAAAGTGATGGACATGGAAAGAATAATGAGAAAGTGGCATTGCCCCTTGAAAAACATCACTAAGTGTCTCAATGAAGTGCTGGATTCGGTTTCCCTTCTCCAATATTCAATAAACTGCTGAAACCCAAACACTGAACGGTCGTATATTAGCGTGTGTGTGCACGTGTGTGTGTGTGCGTGCTTGTGCGTGTGTGTGCGCGTGCGTGTGTGCGCGCGTGCATGTGTGGGTGTGTGTGTGTGCAGGGGAGGCGAGTGAGAGCAGGTATGAGTGAAGACAAAGGCTCACTTGTTCACAGCGGTGCTTTATCCTCATTACACTCCTCATTTGTTTACACTGTTAACTCTCTCACATCCTCCATCCTTCACCGCCCTCCCTCCCTCTCTCTCCCTCCCTCTCTCTCTCCCTCTCTCTCCCTCCCTCTCTCTCCCTCCCTCCCTCTCTCTCTCCCTCCCTCTCCCTCTCTCTCTCCCTCCCTCTCTCTCTCTCTCCCTCTCTCTCCGGCTACACACTCATTCAGTACATGATCTGTAATCAGTGTTTACACTCTTTCCGCCCTTCACTCATGACATGAGTTGCAGCACAAACACGTTACTGTAAATGATTCTGTACAAACATTTCACATCTGAATCAATACGCCTGAGGGGCTAAACAAGGTGAGGATAAGTCAACGGACATCTCTGAGAGGATGATGACAATGATGAGGAGCAGGCAGTACCTGTACATTTACTCAAGTACTGTACTTTAGTACTATTTTGTCATACTTGTACTCGAGTATTTCCATTTAGTGCTACTTTATAACATTACTCCCTTACATTCTTAAACATCTATTTTACTTTTTTCTGCAGTACATTTATGAACACTTAAAGTTACATATAAAACACATGACATTTGTATAATGATATAATGCAGTGCATTATACCAATATATATATATACAAAAACTAAAATGATCTTAATATAAACAAACTAGAACATTTAAATGTACTTCATTCATACTTCATCATTTAATATTCCATAATATTATAATACTTTCAAAATGCCATGGTGCATAGTGGGTACTTTTACTTTTGATACTTTAAGTACATTTTGATGGATATACTTCTGCTCAAGTAACATTTTGAATTCAGGACTTCCACTTGTAATGGAGTATGCTCAGACCAGTATTTCTGCTTTTACTTCAGTAGAGAATCGAAGAACTTCTTCCACCAATAATGAGGAGGGTAAAGTGAATCAGATTAAAGCCGCTGATCAGGGAAAGGTGGTGGAAGTGGTGAGCCCATATCAGTTGGTGCGAGGACGATGTGAGTGAGGGGGTTAACTATGTTGCTAAGTCTTGGTTCAAAAAGAGACGGCAGAATTAAAATCAGACACACGGAGAAAATGGGAGTCGAGGAGAGAGATGAAGAGAGCGAGGGAGGGGGAGAAGGGAAGAAAGAGGCAGAGCAAAGGAGAGCAAAAGACAGAAAGTAATTGGTTCTATGATGGCTTCCAGCTGCATGGCACTTGGCCAGACAAACTCTTCATGACTCGAACTCACACACTTACACACACACACTTGAAGTCATTGGTGCACCATAAACATAAGATCTAGGTAGTTTCTGACAATGTATGCAAGCAACTGTGACATGCTCGGCTGCCAAATGTAAAAAAAGCATTTTGTGATTGAAATAATGACCTGTTACTTCCAATCCTTTTCTTCCTGTTCTGGTCGATTCGAATGTATAACACAAACACAACACGTCCAGATACTGGCTGCAGGATTTGCAGTTTGTTTTAAGGGGTGCAGACAACTGGGAACCAAACTAAAATGCTGTGCTACCTAAGTAAACGATTAAATTATTCTCTCAGGCAATTACAACAGGATCTATTTGAGTGTAGATGCAGATAGAGACACTTTACGTGCTGCTGAACAACTTAACGCTTGTTAAATGCTTCTATGGTGATTCTCCTGCAAACAGTGGAAGTACAAGTCATCTATCGAGTTTCAAGTTTCAATGACAACTAATTGAAGCACATATGGGCAGATGTGAATGTGTTTGGTGGTGATGTATGTTTGTGTGTATGCAAATGTTGGAGGCATAATGTGGCATCTGTTTTAGAGATAATAAATTAGCAAGTTTCCCTGCGAGGGAAGCAACAGTGTCACTCAAAACAAATTGCTCACACACACACACACACGCTAATACACAGCACAACACAACCACAATCTGTCACACAAGCTATTCATAAACATAAACATTAAATGGTGGAGAAATGCAGTAACTCAGGGACAAATCGGGCTGTGTAACAGGAGATAATGACAGATTAACGCATGTTTACAATCGTACGATTTACAAACACTGTCAACAAAGAAACAATGAACAAGAATGATGTTATTGTAATCAAACACAATAGTAGTTGAAAGTGATATTCTAATAACACAGAGAAAATCGACCAAACTCAAAAAACCTAAGCACAAATAAGTTGTGACGATCACACAGACAGATGGACTGCCACAAACTAATATGAAATTGGCTTTCCAAGACTTCTTTTCTGTTTTTCACATTTCTAAAAAGTGAATTCTGTAACAGATGTTCCTACAAATGACTTCTAAAACTTAACCAACAAGAAAGCAAGTCAATAATTCTGCCGTGTTATGATGTAGCTGAGCTTGACTGAAATATGCATCGAGACCAAGATGGAGAAGTGAATTTGTCGGCCAGTTGAACAGGTTTAATAGCAGAGTGTCTCTAATTGATATGCAGCTGACACTTTGCTCTGCACCGTGGGTTAGTCGAGGGCTAACGCTGGAACTCTAAAACAAGGCTTCAGATGTCTAATCCATGTCTTGAGTGAGTCAGTAAAGCCGTCTGCTGTTTGACATTCTCACAGCTTCTTGCTCTCTCTCCCTCCAACCCTAGTTGCCTGCAGGCTTTGTCCACTAAGTCGAAACATTGGCAGCTCCAATATTTTAATTCCTTTTTGAAAACTGATTTTCCCCTTTAAGGCTTACCCTCATCTGTTTTTTATGAGGCTGTGACCAGGAGAATAACGTTATTAGAGTCCAAGTAAAGACAAGAGCTCTGTTTGGATCAGATGGAGCTTGATCAGGGCTGGAAAGAGCAAGTAAACGTATCAGTGTGGCGCGCCAAATGTCTCCCTCTCTCTCTCTTGCATTGATGAACGTCCACCGCTTTGCTCGCAAACAGATGGTAGAAGCATTGGGATCTTCTGAAAGCAGAGAAGAGAAATTATTATCTCTGACATTTCAATACAGCCTTTAGTCCAAGCTTCTACGAAGGCTTCCAAATCCATTCGAGCTAATCTAGACCCCTCTTCACAGGGCTTATGCTTTCTCAAGGCTCTTCCTCTTTAAGCCCCTTGGATAACTTGCTCATCGAAATCATTCCAAACAATTTACAGTGTGTAGAACGCCCCAACAACATAAAGAAACCATCGTGTAATGACATTTAAGCCCTCAGATGCTGACTTGAAGTGACTGTATCCGTTTCTGTCAGTATTTATGCTCTCAGCAGGAGACAGGCCAAATCTCAGGCTGCGGCGCGGTACATTAGCATTGCATGAGCTGACTGTGGTCCTCACTCTCGCAGCAATATGAGCAGTTATCAAAATCACACAAGAGAGTATTATTATACATGCTAGTAAATGACTAATCTTTAATGAGACCCACATTTAACCTTCTAATGAGTCTTTATTAGACTAACAAGCTATGCGTGTGTGTGTGGAAAAGCGAAGATGTGTGTGTGCAGACTGTGTGTGAGTGCAGCAGTGAAACACTAATTAAGCTGTCGGCTGGTGCAGCAGATTAGGCAGACCCCCTGCAGAGTCTTCGGCCCCGGTAGGCAAACAGGCTTCATCCATCAGCCAGCCAACCCAAATACATCCCAGCCCAGAAGTACTCAGTAATAACATCAGTGATCGCTACACCCAAATATCTTCAGCCCAGTGAGGCCGGATCAGATGTCCTGCCAGAGCCAACAGCCCAGACCCATGGTGGACTCGGAGAAGGCTGGACGGAGACTTCAGCTCCAGCTAAAGGGGAGATTATTCACATTCTCATTTGAATCGAGGAGCACATATTCAAACGCACGAATGCTTAAAACATAAACACAGAAGCTGGGGACAGAGATAACATGTGGGAAGGAGAAATAGAGAAGAGGGGGATGTTTTGCTTCATGGTTTTAGTTATTGTGTGATGTGTGTGTGCAGTTTTTAAGATGTAGTTACTTCGCCACAAAAGGAAGGAAACTCTAGCTACGTCTTCACACACATAACAGCCTAAACAGTGGAGACATGATGGGCTGAATGTTAGAATAACTTTCCTGTAGTAAATATGATTTATTCTCACACACTTTAATACCTTTCTCTCTTCCAATATTCACATCATTGCTGTGTGTTTGTATGCCACAATCATTACAAAACATCTGCGGTCAGTTTACACAAACGGGTGAGGTAAGTTCTTTCCTCTTGTAGTCCCAACATGTGCTCTGTGTCTCTGACGGTTTTGTGAGCCGCGTATCTTTGGTGGCTGCACATTCTGACCTGGGTTTAAATGGGTTCAGTGAGGAGGTTGCTGCACCATTCTCACGATATCCAATTATGTGTCTCTGATGGATCCGTGGGGTTTTCATCCAGTGTGGCCACAGATTCTGATCTTGGCTATTTTACTTTGAGTTCTTCATAAAATCCAGCATCCAGCCGGGAAGACCGCACTGTTACTCCACCTTATACTGTAGTGTGTGAACCAACGGACACACTGTTACTCCACCTTATACTGTAGTGTGTGAACCAACGGACAAACTGTTACTCCACCTTATACTGTAGTGTGTGAACCAACGGACACACTGTTACTCCACCTTATACTGTAGTGTGTGAACCAACGGACACACTGTTACTCCACCTTATACTGTAGTGTGTGAACCAACGGACACACTGCAAACAAGGAACAGGATTGTTTTGAGTGAGTTTTTACATTGTTTTAAATTGAGATTAAAGGTCTACCCTTAGCTGCACTGAAAAACTGAAACTTTGACTTTTATTAAATGTATTATATCAACACATTTCACATAATTCTATCAGGTTAATTGAAAGCAATAATATTAGGTTGAACTTAATACTATCGCTTTCAACTAACCTAATGCAGTTATGTGAAATGTGTTGACATAATACATGTAATTAAAGTCAACGTTTCATTTCTCTCAGTGTCTGGGTGGAGGAGGCTGCTCTCCCAGGCTCTTACAACGGGCACCTGGAGGCATGAGGAATAGAGCTCCTTTTATTAATGCTACACCTTTGATTAATCTGAGCAAATCTGCACCCCATCCCATGGCTGACAGCTCTGGGGCCGAGGCAAGGACTGCATTACACACACACATGCACACACGCACGCGCACACACACACACGCACGCAGCACACACACACACACACACACACACACACACACACACACACACACACACACACACACACACACACACACACACACACACACACACACACACACACAGTGTCAGTGAGTGTTGACACAGTCCAGATGTTGGCAGCTCTGTTCCAAATGAAAGCAGGGCAGCCGGCCAACAACCTGAACCACTCTCCCCATCAAATGATATGTTTACAATAATACTGTTCTGAGACTCGGGAGACACACGCACTTGTGAACTTGCACGCACACACACACACACACACACACACACACACACACACACACACACACACACACGCACGCACGCACGCACGCGCGCACACACACACACACACACATCTCAAAGCAGGGGAAATGAACTAATGGAAAGCTAGCGTACCACATGGGTGCAAAAGTGAACCAAGTTGTGTTGGGACAGAAGAAGAAGAGAGCGATAAAGTGAGAGAGAGTTGGTAAAGCAGAGAACAAAATGCAGAAAATAGAGAGGCAGGGTGCAACAGATACACTGATCAAAAGAGAGGAGTGAGTTATTATCATTGCCTTGTTTGGATCTGTGTCTCTAGCTATGTCAGTCAGACAGAGAGAGGCAGGGGATGGAAAAATAATAGTGTAGTTATGTAATGTGCCTCGAAGGGTTGGAACTGGAACAGGCAGAAGAAAAGCTACATTGGTTCCACGCAGAGGTGCAGCGGAGGTCAGACTGTTCTCCAGAGCAGCCAAACACAAGCATGTTATACCATGTGGACCCCAAACAAACGCTTTGACCTACTCTTGCAGGACAAACAATTGAACTCACCACTCATTTATTTTGTGAACCAGCCATTTCACTTAATCATTATTGGTGGAAGCCTTGGGATGTAAATACTCATTAGGCATTTATTACACAGATTAAGATCATGATAATGTATTTTTCCAGTGGTGATAGTAACATAGTACATGTACTCAAGCAGCACAGTATAAAAGTACAACATCCAGGTACTTCTACTTTACCTGAGTATTCGTCGTTTATCTTTGCTTTATACTTTTATTCAACTACATTTTAGAAGCTAGTATTGTACTTTTTACTCCACTATGTATTTGACGGCTTTTTACAGCTATATACTTTTTAGATTTTGATTATTGGCTGAGACAAAATAAAAATCAATTATTGAACAAACTTTGAAATATACTTATAGGTTAAGATATCCAGCAGCAGTGTATACAGTTATTCAAATTAGCTCTACATTTACCACCGGTGATAAAAACACATCAATAATCCTAATAGTAACCCAGTAACTCAATATGTACACAAGACTGAAATGGGAAATTGCTTTTACTTTGGGTACTTGAAGTATATTTTGATGCCAATACTGTACTTTTGTACTTTTACTTGTAACAGTAAGTAAGTAAAACATCTGAGTAATGCTCCCATCACTGTGTTTTTCTACCATGCCGTTTTCCCCAATAATTATCTTTTTCTCTCAAAGCTGCCTGCGGGGTCTTGAGCTCCAGCTAGAGAGCTGTTTGTCTTTTTCTTACACACACACCCTTCAGTTGACAGACTAAAGTATCTGCACAGGTGCTTTCATATAATGACTGCCTGAGAACATTTCTATACGTTGGCATATAACCAAACATTGTCAACATGTGTTTAATCAGCAGCCACTCCGTTTCAGTCTGCTGGCTGTAATCACGCGTTTGTTCTCAGCGTGTTGCTCTTGACTGCCACACAGTGTCAAGCCTTCACGTGTACCTGACAGCTCAAAGCTTCACTCTTCTTCGTTAAGTGGACACACACATGCCAAAATGCACACATTGAGGCGTGTGCATGTAGGCGCATCTGTTCAGAAATGTGAAGATTTGTTTAGGTAATGCACAAATCTAACGGCATTTCAATAAACATCCTACAATCTTGGTCTCTATGTACAGCTATAACGATCAGATCATGTGTCCTTGTTGTCAGCCTGACAAGCCACTGACGGCATTACAGAAGAGAAGAATAAAGTGCGTGAACATAGTGTGATGAAGACCTTAATCCATGTATCTGTTGCAACAAGACCAGACAACACGAGACGTAGTCCTCACTGTGTGCCTCGGCTTGTTTGGAGGAAGCTTTGTATTCAGATTAGAAGGAAACTGCACAGGGGTATGAGGTGATATCTGTACTCACTGTCAGGCCTTAATGCTCTCCTCCACAAATACTTGAAGCCCTTTGAAATTAGACATTGTTATGTATTATAATGGTATGTAAATATTGAATAATGACTTCTCTGGCGAAAGGTGCTTCATAAAGAGTTGCAAATGGCTAAAGGGCTCACACACCTGCCCTCACTGAGAAATAAAGATGATATGAATATACAAAGTAGAAAAAGCTACTTATTGTGTTTTCTGTTGTGTATTCCTCTTTCATCCTTCTCGCAGCATGCAGCCTAAGTCACAACAGGAATGCCATTTTCTCAGCATATTTTTGAATTGTGTGTTACTATAAATGCTACACATTATACTGTATCTACATATTTAGAGCAGATTGAATGGTGCCCAGAGGAGGACTCATAATAGGTTTAATGATCTCCAGACTTTCCTTTTAGCGTCACAATAAGGGTTACATTTGTCCTTTTGAGTAAAATGTTTTAATGATTATATCTTTTTTAAACATGGTATCCTTTCATGTCCCTTTCTGGATGAATTGTTGTGACTTTGGTGATACACTTTGTTGTGTAGTGCACCATCAGGGCAACATCTCATGCGAAATTACATTTTTGACAATAACCTGAACCACCAGGTTTCTATCTGGCAAAGTACGTTGTGTTTAGTGCTAACGGTTCATTTGGTGAGAGAGAGACGGAAAGAAATAGAGGTGTGACATTCAATAATGGACCCAAACCTGAATCATAATCATTGCTCGAAATATATCACGCAATGCAAGCACTATTCTCCCAAAGTGCTCCACATTCTCCCTGCTTCTCATTAACAGGTGAACATTTTCATTGTAACCATGATGTACATTTCACAGAGCTGATAACATGGTGGCAGTCTTCGGTAAAATATGTAAAACGCGTTATTTAAGTGTAACATTGCAGATACAACTGAATCTGTTGGGTAATATTTCATCGAAGCAATTTATTATTTGAGCAAATTAGTTTTGCAGGAGCATACTTCACCACAGATTTTGAAATGCCTGGCACGGCTGAAACATATGGGATGAATTATCAGCACAACACTGAGAAAGAGAGAGAGAGACAGAGACGAGAATATTTCCACAAAACGTTTAACTCAATAATTGAACGTTGCCTTTTATTTAGCTGTTTTCGGCCTTTTGAAGCTGCCATGCTATCACTGTACTGATGGAAGGGAAATGAAGTGTGCAGGAACAGCGCCAGCTTCAGCAGAAATGCCTGTGGTTCTGCCTTCAAGCCCAATACTAACAACACAGCAGACAAATGGTGCAGATGAAAACTAACCGAGGAGTTGAAATCATTTTTAACACAGAGACAAGCTCCCTGTGCGTCACCTAATCTCATCCACTGAGGGGTGTGTGTGTTCGCTACGGGGGTCCATTAATAAAATATGACTGTATCATATAATAGACTCGTCTGCCAAATTACAGGAGACAGAGAGACAGCTTATTAGGAGGAATGAGGGGGAGGTGTGTGTGTGTGCGTGTGTGTGTGTGTGTGTGTGAGAGAGAGAGAGAAACAGAGAGAGAGTGTGTGTGCAAGATGGAGCCTGAATACAGAGATTAAGTGGCCTACTCTCATCAAAAAGGCACATTACCTAAGTGTTGGCATCATTAATAGGACTAAGGCAGAGCCAATCTGCTAACAAAGGCTCTATCTGTGACCGAGGACATGAGAGAGGTGGACAATTATTCTCTTTTCTGTGCAAAGTCAATTCTCCCCTTTTTTCCTTTTAATCCCACCAGCACACACACATGTATAATCCTATATTCATGCCTCTATTTACATAAATGCAGATGGGTACATTTTCACACATGCTTATGCGCATCTACACACAAAACAGGGCACCGCTCTAAATCCACATCAAACTGCCATGAGTCACACTGTCACCGTGGCAACAGTAGCCAGCTCCATGCAGAACACATTCTGTCATATCTCTGGTGTGTGTGTGTGTGTGTGTGTGTGTGTGTGTGTGTGTGTGTGTGTGTTTCAGTGCACCACACTGCACACACACGTAATTCCTGCACTGATCTCTGAGGTGGATCAATGAATAAAGCATTAAGGTGTGTAGATTTCACTGCTTTGAGGTCATAGTTAAGATTGTTGTGATTCAAATCTATAATAACATGTATTTTTTATTTTCATTTCGAACTGGAAACCTGCATTTGTGTAGCTGTCATTTTTACTGCTGTGAGTGATGGTGCCCTCTGTCCTGTGGATGTGACATGAGGGTTTTGAGCCGCACTGATACATTTCACCACCAGATGGTGTCTCCCATCGCTGCTGTCACTGTGCAGAGGAGAAGGAGAGAGGAGGGAGAGAGCTGAGCTATTCCGGCTCTATCCATCTTCATAAACACAAGCAATAGTCGTCCTCTGAAAACACCAACAGAGATAGATTGAAGGGATGCTTGGTTACACAGCAAGCGTCCTGGTTAGTCGTCCTGTATCTGTTGTTAGTGCACTGTGCATCTCTGGAAGTGCCTCAAACAGTACACACACTTCAATACAACAGGCTTTATTGGCATGTAATCAAGTTATGTGGGTAACATATCCGTTTGACTTAACATACTGCAAGACACACAACAAGAGTTCCTCTACTGATGATAACATAAAGAGATGTTAGTCGGCATAATACAAGATATGTAATGTTCTATACAAAATAACATATCTTGATGTTAACATAAAATAAAGAAATGTTAAAAATAGGGATATAACCGGATAGCCATTCATCTATAAAAAGAGTACTGCAAGGTCAAGTAAAAATATGGTAAACAAAAATACATGAATCACTTTCCATGTCCTCTGGGAAGTCTTTTTTGTTGTTGCAAGAAGCTGTTCTCTTTTAACCTTGATTGAGGGCTAATTGTTGCCTTTCTTTCATACTGTTTTCCTTTTGTTCCCCTTCTAACCTTTTTATGGAAATAAGTTAGTGTTGTCACTGATGATCACATGTGTATCTTGACCTATGTTTTTTTGGTTAAGAGTCGAAATTGCTTCGATAATGTTGTAGAATAATCAGTGTCACTTTTCTTATTTGTTTACTCTGCTGCTTAGCTGGCCATACATGTCCCTCTTTGCCTCTTCAAACAGGAAATATGATGTGATGTATAGAGACGCAAAGAATTTCATCAGTCAACATTTTAGTCAACTCAGATCAGATGGTGCATGCAGATTCGACGCATTGGACGTTCCCTCAAGCCTAAATCATAAATTCCATAAGAGGCTGATCCACAGAGGTTTGGGAGGAAGATCCTCCTTCATTTCTGGAACATTTCCCTTAAAAGGCAGGTTTGTTTAAGTTCGGGAACAGTAAACCTACATTCCCTAGTGAGCCCTGTCCTCCTCCTACACCTTGTGAGTACACCCCTACATTCCCATCATCTCCAGACACCATATCATAACACTGATCCAATCATACAACTATTTATTTCTAAGTGCATTTTTATAATTGTACAGTAATATTTCTGTCTTTCAAAGATGTCATAAAATATAAGATCTCATAATAGAAATATAAAGCTAAGAGGCTTTGGAAGATGTATCAAAGCTAAGAAAAACAATTCTGTTCACTTAATTTGACCAGCATGGGGCCCCAACTGCTGTGAACTATGCTTGTATTATCTTTATATGTCCATGTGCCATGTGAACATTTTCTAAAATATATGTGCTGTTTATATTTTAGATTCCATCTTATAAGGCCGAATTCCCCGATGTATTACTTAACAGGCTCCCTTTTTCCTAGATAAATCCCTCTGCGGTTGTGGTGTGCTCAGTCTCGCTGTGGATCTTTGAATCATTACTAATTCATCACCACCTTTCACCTCATTAGTGATGGACTTGTTTATATTTCTTTGCAATCTTTGCACCTGGAATGTGTGCAGACAACATCACTGTCTCGTAGGAAACTAAGCCGGGTGATAAAATCCACATTGCACATCAGATTGATGATACTGTTTTTTCCATTTTAAGTGTAGCTCCGGAGCATCCAGTACATCCTTCATGCAGGATGTGTTTTGCTGTGCTGTTTCATCGTGATCACAGCCCTGGTGATCCATCTCATCCTCTCTCATGTGCTGGATGTGGAGTGGGGGGGCTTGTGGGCTCATTTACAGGCATCAGTAGAGAGTGATTGGGGTGCAGCCCCACTGCAGCTCTGACTTCCATCAGAGGATTTTTTTTTCAGCATAACAGGTGGTGCCAACATTCCCATCAGCACGACTAGATACACTGAGACACATTTGGGCAGCTCACCCTGCAACCATGGTAACAGGAGAATTTTACTAGTTGGCAGCAGCCAATAGAGGGGCACTTCCCACTCAGCTCTGTCCAATAGCAGAGCAGCCTGCAGCCCAGCCCACCTAGAGCAGACACTGATGGGCTAGTGCAGGGAGGATTTAGAGATGTAGGCTTGGCTAATGAACGAGTACGCGAGTAAGAGTGAGTGTGTGTGTTTGACTGAGTGAAATTGTAGCATTATCTAATGAGGATTCCTTTAACCGCAACGAGCAATCACATGTCGGTAGTACTCATTCACTGAGACCATCTGACGTTCAGCACTAACAGTGCAGCAAACCCTCCTCATCTCGCTCCCACACACACATTTACATGCTGCACACACTCACACACTCACCATGTTATCGGCCTTATCTCGGCATGTGACAAAGCAGTTTTTCAGGTGATCATAATAATCTAATCCAATACAATCGTACCAAGAAAGAAAACATATGTGCCACAATCAGCTGTCAATAAAGTCATTTATTATTTCACACAATGGATAACATGAACAACTTCAACTGTAGTTCTTCTTAATAAGTGCTCAACGCTGCCAGCCAACAGAAGGGTAGCAAAAGAATGAGCTTTTCTTTCTGAGGAAAGAAAACAAAAAAAACCCTACAAGATCATGAAAGATAAACATGACCAAAAGCATGCCAGCGGACATGGATATACATATATGTTGCATGTATATATGTGCTTAAGACATATATCTGTATGCCAGCAAATGCAAATACAAAATATATGTGTACATTTACACATACATACTGTGAAGGATATATGCATATGCATGCGCATCTAGTATTTACTCTATATGTCAAATATTTGCGGTTTTTAATATTCATACAATGTACAAAAATGCTTCATGAATTAAAAAATTCATTACAAAAAGAAACATATCAAACAATGTACAAGTCTTGCTCCAAATTCTATTGAAATTCAACTTTCGGCTTGTCTAAAATATGTATGCATACAATCAAGTTGAGCATGCAAATAAAGGAAATCCACTCTAGAAAAAGGTTCAAATACACTATGTATACAAACTAAAATATGCCCACACTGTTAGAAGAGCTTGCTTTGTGCTCTAAAGAAGTACATGTATTGGTTTTCTCAATGCTTCATATGCACTTTCAGCTTCGAACAACATTATAGCTTAGAACTGTAACATATGCTGTGAGGATGACTACATGTACATGTATGAGGCTCTGTCTCACGTGACCCCTCACTCCATGTGTAGGACACTCATCACAGCATGCTACAAAGGGAATGGGGGGTGACCAAAATGTGGGTGCCATTATATCTCATTGTAGTGAACTGCTAAGTGTAGACTTTAGTAAGTACACCCCAATCACTGATGTAAGGTCCAACACGCTGCGATGCCCTTGATGCTAGCACCAAAGACAAGGTGAAAGATCCTTCCATCAGTGCTTCGGGGCCTTCTGGAGCCACTGGTCCAGATTGGCTGTTAAATACAATACAACAACAGTGACCTTGAACCCTATTCACAGCCACATCCCCTCTGCAGTCTCTGTGTCGAGTGAAAGCTCTGGATTAGGACAATACTTGTCAGTGTTAGAAGGCACCGGATCATTGGCTGGTGGGAGAAACAGACAGGACAGACAACACCTGGGGTCTTTAACTCTTACATCAGAAACCGCGCTGACTGACCACAGTATGGAGTAAGCTGCCGAGCGTATAGTCCCTACACCTCACGGACCACACGTCTAGACCTCATCTTCACCACAACAGACTGCAGACCCACCAGAAGTCAAGCAAAGCAAGGTTAAGCACACTGAATTTAGGACGAGTGTATTTTTGGCTATTTCCTCTGAGAGCTCCCCCCACACACAACCCTCTTGCTTACTCTTCATGCTACTGCAATGCCCCAACTGGCTGCGGGCAAAATAGCTGCGAATCAGCGGGGATTCCTATTTTTGGTTGAGTGAACTATAGAGGGGGCTTTCATCTTCCGAGAACTTGTAGAGGTGTGATAAGGCAAAACATGTCAGCATTCTGTGTAATTTAACGGACTGGAATGATGACTGTCAATGTACAGCAGAATTTGTCGAAAAGGAAAATCGGTAAGGGTTATAATTGTTTGTATTTTTTTGGGGGGGTCTTGAGCAGTCTATATAGAGAGAGAAGGTCTACTGTGGTTTTAGGAGACAGTCCCCGCATAGCCGAGGCCAACCGGTATCCATGCAGGATGGACATACTAACACTATTTACAACAAACACTTCAATACTGTAGTTTTACATCTGGTTAAGGCTGTACTGCATAGAGCTGCAGTAACTATAGTGTTCAGGAAATGATAGTCACTTTCTGCACAACTTATTACAAATTATTACTGGTATTATTCACAATTCTTGTTACATGAATTCATTTAATTCAGCAAATAAGACCACTTATTTCTCTTTGTCGAAGGGTGGACCCAGAACGGAAATTCCTTTTAAGGTCATCGCCAGGCATGGCCTGATGCATAGCAAACAACAATGTAGGAGAACGTGGTTTCCATGACAACGTCCTCTGTTCCTCCTTTGCCAAGGACGTAACCGGTTACATGATGTGAATAACTGGTTAAATACTGGGCAGAGCAGATGAGCTTCAATTATATTGGGGACATTGAGTACAATCAATATCTCTGGATAGAAACACATACAGTGGCACTCTCTGCTTCACAGCACAATGTGTTTCAATACAGTTATATCACGTTATATTCATCAGTCCAGCCCTTCTAGTTCTGTTATGATGACATGGGTCAGAAAACTAGACGGGCTAAGTGCCCTGTAACAGAGGATGCTGACTATGGAAGCTGTGAAGGGACACAGGCAGAGTCAGGGTTGAAATGACTAAGACACATGCGTCAAATGCACAATCATGAATATTTTGGGACAATTTCTGGGCCACTCTTTGCTGCTTGATATTTATCAGGTCAAATATAATTGGTGAGAGAAAGAAACAATAAGGCACAAGTTGAACTGCTGCCACTGAGAATCCCACCCAACCTAAAGAAATCAGAATCTCCTGAAAGAAAACTAACAAAGTTGCCAAAGAAACACTGATCCATTGCTTTTTTTTCTGAAATACATATTTGAGAAAATACCAACCACTACCCAAAGTCACACATACTGTAGATAGAGTTTACCAAAGGCTTGACATATTGACACAAAAATCCAAGATGGCTACATTCTAGAGTGCACATAGGAATGCTTTACATTGGTGCCAACATGGTTTGTCAAACTCTGATTTAGATTATTTTTAAATAATACATCCTTACACTGAATACTGAGACTTTGGTTTCTAAATCTAAATACTGGATTTACTTTAAAAAAAATATTTCCAAGGATATGGATTAAAAATCATGTAAAGTAGAAAGACTGGGATTAGCTTTTCAAAACACTGACTGTGAGCCCTCTTCATCTGAACGGTCCAATCAGGATTCAGATCTGGGCTGCGGTTTGACGCTTTTGGCTGCGTAGCCTGCATATACAAATTGATTAAAATAATGCATGTTCTCTGGAATGGATATCCACACCATCGAAGGCCAAAACATAAGGCTGGAACAAGCATGTAAGTGCTGCATTTGATTGATGCAAGAGTATGGTTTTTCATAGTGCAATAAACCAATTTTAAGGTTTACCAAAAACACACCTGATATTCCTCCTGTATGCAATGCCCCCTGGATATAAACACAATAATGAGTGTGTGAATGAATATACGTGTTTCTTTCTGTCTGAAAACAAACTTGTCTTGAGTCGCACCCATGTCTGTTTTTGGTTATAAAACAATACACAACTTTCATTGTCTATGGTACAACAATACTATTTGATATACTGTATGCCAGTACATGTCTATGAGCTGGTTCCTCATTGTACAAGGCAGGCAACAGTGGATTTTGTTTCTATGTACAGTCTGGGACAGTCTCATCCACCATATTGCCTTTACTGTATGTCACCGCTCAGGACAGGATTGAGCAGAGAATTAAACGAGACGGGGGGGTAGGTTGAGGGAGCACAAGCAATAGGAGATGTTAAACATGATTGGGAGTAGATGAGAGGACAAAAGGACATGAAGTTGATTGGCAGGCACCAGGGAGGGCTAAAGAGTTGGGGTGAGTGTTGAGCGGGGAGGGGGACAAGGGGTGAGGAGCCGCCAGCGAGTATCGGTTACTCCTCAGACAGACCGGGAAACAAGGGAGGTACAGATGAGGGTGGGAGTAAGTCATAGGGTAAGGTGGCTTAATTACTGCTGTTTTATCCCACATGTCTTTGACAAGCATCCTCAGAAAGGCAAACATAAGCAGAGCTGCACAGTTTTACATTAACCATTCCCCCTCCCCTTTGCTGGTAAATATATGGCTAAAGCCACATTCAGATACAGTATCATAAAGTACCATACACATCACTGTATCAGACACATAAAGAATCACATAATATCCTACACTATCATGAGTACCACACACTTCCATAGCATCAGATTCAGTATCAAATAGTACCATATAGTGCCATTGTAAATGAAGGTCCAATGAATCCTTGAAAGGCTCATCTCTGGTTGGGTTGAGCAAGCAGAGGGATTCCTCCTGCTCTGCCGCTGACCCACTGCAGTCCTCAAGTCAAAGTGCACCAAGGAGTCCCAGAAGTAAGGGCGCTGCATCTCAAACAGCACCTACGGCAACAACTGCGCTCCGCTCGGATACAGAGTGGCTCTCTCCTGCGGGTCTAATGATTGGAAGGAGCCCATAACTCGTCCCTGCTGTGGGGCCGGCCTCTGCGCTTCCCCCCTTTGGCCAGAGGGAGCACGGAGCGCGCCTGATGCACCACGGTCTCGATTGTTGCTGAGATGGAATCGTGATTTGAGAACTCCAGAGGCTCGGGGGTCAAGCTCGGCCTGAGGCTGTGCCTACCTGGTAGGTCATCGCACCTCTCCAGGACGGGCATCCCCAGAGTCCTGCCATCCCCTTTCCTCACGGCAAACATGTCCGAAACCCGAGCATCAGCCCGAGCGTCCACCCTCCTGCTAGGCGGCTCACATTCCTCTATGGGTTGTTTGCGGGGCCGCCCTGGCCGTCTTTTGACGACATTGTTTCCTGTTTTGGCTTGCCGCTGCAGGCGCTTGGCACGGAGGATCTTCTGCACATGCTCAAAGTTCAAAGAGTGCATCCTCCTCACGTCCTTCTGGATCTGCTCCACTTCGCGCCGCTTATACCTTCGCTTACCAGGAACATCTGTGTGACGAGAGAGAGCACAAGTGAGGTGAGACACCACAAGGTACATACATAGCAGAGCAAACAAGTAAATAAAGAGAATTGAGTTGTTCATGCGTGTCAGGCAAAATGAGGAGCATTGGAAAGGCCAGGAAATACATCTTGCCAATTGAGCTCATGGTGAGAATGTGTTTTTTATGCTTCGAGAGCTTCCTGCTAATTTTGACATATTCATGTAAGCCTTTCAAAGCCCAGCTGAGCCAGAAGAGCAGATCCTATCCTGTAATTGTCTCCTAGAGAGCAGCGAGGAGAGGGGAGAGGAGGAGATCCCATTCTGCGAGCAGGAAACCCACAGAAATGTCTCCTTCAACCATTTTAAATGTCGCTACACAATAACAACCCTGTGCATCTGCAGCAGAGGCTGCCAAACACACACACACACACACACATATTGCCACATGTATCCACATGCACCGACTCAGAAAGACACAAATACACACACGGGCAAACACGCACATGCCCAACATGCACACATAACCATCAGCAGTTCAGAATGGCTGAGCAGAAGAAACTGGAGCCATATTGTTTCCTTCACACGGGTGAACTGGGCAGAATGCTCTTTACACGCTGTTCTATCCCGTCTCTTCCCCCTTTCCCCATCACTCTCTTTCTCTCTTCCACTCTGCTCTTCACAGGCGGCAATTACGCTACTCTCTAATTCTCAATTAAACTGGTAACACTGCACCATTTCATTTCCGTCTCTATTTCAGAAACCGCTTCCTGGTCTTGGTCCATCTCTGTCATTCTTTTTGTTTCCCATCTCTGTCCCGTGTCTCAGCTCCCCCCGCCCTCCCCCTCCTCCTCCTCCCCTCTGCCTGGGCAATGTTCCCAGGACTCAGACTGAGCCACAGCCAAAATGGAGGAAAAGCACAATCAGCCACGAGTCCCCAAGCAGTGTGCACACAACACGCTTGGTCTCTTTTTTTATTGAGCTTCAACTCCTATTCCTGGATTCCCTAACCATCTCCTCTCTGCTTTCCCTCCAGAAGCATGCTTATGAAATGTAGCAGGATCCGGGAGTGCTCTAACTAATGATGACTGCAATAAACCGGGGTAAAGCCAGAACATTAAAACAGTAAAGTTAAAATGGATGGAAAACACATGACTATTTCTTTCATAAAATGGCATCTTGGGTTGTAATGATTTGCTTTTGAGCCATCATTTGTTGCAACAGCAGATTAAACAAATAATGTAAGAGTGTATAGCTCCACTGTCAAGTGTTGCTCATGAACTAAGAGTAAGGGAAGAGAAAGGACGCCTGACCGCCCTCCATTTCAAACTCAGCCGAACATCTCACTCTATTGTTGCTCAAGAATTCAGGGCAGACAGTGAAATTAGTCTAATGCAGAAAGCACTAAGTAGCAGTGGTTTACGAGCTAGAGGAGTGTGCACACGCTCAGCTCTCTCTCTCTCTCACACACACACACACACACACACACACACACACACACACACACACACACACACACACACACACACACACACACACACACACACACACACACACACACATTACAAAGTAGCAGAAATTTATGAGCTGCAAACACAGAACATAAAACCAGTGACCTTCAGCAGTGTGAGGGGCCGTATAGCACTGAGGACCTGTTTCTCCGTGGAGCAGGAAGTCCCACTACACAGGGATGCATGCTCACAGGCCGCGTTTCAGACCAGATCAAGTGAGTCTAGATATTTATCTTTTTGTAAGTGTTTCTCTGGCTGAAGTACATGCATATTTGTAAACAAGTCATGTGACACAGGGTTTTCTTCTCACTAATTCAGTAGAAGATGACCTGCTTTTATGCAAATATGCACGTGAGAGATTGCTGTCAGCTGCAGTAAGACCGGCTGATTAGTGACAAAAACACACATGCAAAAAAAAGAACTAACCAGTTCTACTGGGGAATCATTTAAAACCCGTAGCCTAACCATAGCTGCATTCTCAGACAGTGATATAAATGTTGCATCTGTGTCAGCTTGTGGATGGGGACCTGTCTGACTGTGTGAGTATGTGTGTATCAGAGTGGGTCCATGTGTACATGTGTGCATGTATGGTTTGTATGGCATGCATGCGTATACACACACGCGCCTGTGTTTTAATTGGGCTAAGGCTGTGAAGTGAGGCGGGGCAGGGAGAATGGGGAAAAGAGAGGGTAATGGGGGAACGAGGGGGAGGGGAGAGAAGGGGGAAAGAGAAAGGGAAGAGGGGAAGGGAGAGATAGAAGGGGGAGGGGGAGGAAGAGGAACACAGGGGAAGTCAGAGGATGGATGCTGGGATTGAGGGAGAGAGGCAAAGGAGGAGAGCAAGGGCAAGAACTGCAGCAGCAGCACAAGGGGAAAGGAAGAAGGACATGGCAGTAGAAGAGGCATAACAACACTGGAAGGATAACGTGCAGGGGGGGGGGAAGTGTGTATATGAGTCATCCGTCCTATATCCCCTGGGGTGGGGGGGGGGCACTGGCTTCTCCTCCCCACCACTGGACGAGGCCCCAGTCATTAAACCCCTGGCTGCCAGCCAGCTCTTTTAACACAGGCAAGGGCCTTTTACGGCGTGTCTGTAGAAAATAAATCACACTGTGTGAATAATATATCTCTGGCAGAGTTATTGGCAGGAGAGGAGGAGGAAGGGAGGGAGGGAGGGAGGGAGGGAGGGAGGAGAGATTGGTGAATTATAGTCGTCTCCATCCATGTATTACGTTCTCTCTATCCCCAGCCAGATGTGCTCAAAGACAACAGAATACAGAATGTACCAACATACACATTAGCTTGGAAGTGAGCATTCGGGGCTGCCCTACCTCTTCGTACGCTTTGAGTCCTGATAACGCTGCACATGTACGTATAGGATCCACCTTCACAAGGGTTGTGCCATGTACATTCAACTTTGACTAAACATGTGATTAAGTCTCCTCACATGCAAATAGCAATCCTGTTATTAGGGAACTAAATAAATGATTGGACACCAATTATTTTTTCAAACATGCTCCTGATTCAGCTTCGTTTGTACTTCTCAAACTTCAAAGTGTAACTATTTTTTAACAGCAAAGTGCAACATATTAAAGCACATATTTGCTGTACAGTGTACACATCCAGCATCCTTAACTGCTAGGAGCACCGGATAAGCACGCTGCAATGCTTGTCTAAGCTATGTCAACATCGTGTTCACCTCACTGGCTAATAAATCTGTGGTCAAACATGCGACATTTATAAAACACTATCTATGTGAAGCTTTATTTGCCGTGTACAATAGAAGACACTTCCGCTGTAATTTTGTTTCACTATTAAAATGATGATCTTCCCTCCTTTCCCTTGCAAGCAGTTCTGTTGTGGTGTCCATTGCTGTGTGAAGCTACTGTTAGTGTCAGCAGACAACATGCTTTAGATCAAAAGCTTCCCACAGGTGAACCTAGAACATGCTTTTATGTTGACGTAGCAACAGGAATTCTGGCGATAAGTGAACTGGCTCGATAAAGACAAGCAATCAACAGGCTGTTACTGCAGATTGGGCTAACCTCAAACCTCCAACACATCATCAACGTACATGCTGCTGAAATGCATTCCTGCTGCAATGCTTTCTGGTCATGGCAAAAGGACAGTGCACTCCTTTGTAAATACAAAGTGTAGTTTGAAAATGAACAGGTAATCCTAATGTTAGTGGTTCTTACCAGGGAGGGCGGGACTGGAGCAGTGGTTCATCTGTCCGGGCTCCTGCCGGGCCGTTTGGAACGACAGTAAGCCCTGATCTCCAAACACAGTGAGTCTCGTCTTCCTGCTCCTCCCTCCGCACTCGTCCTCTCGTGACCCCAGAAACAGGTCAGAAGCGGACTCCGACCGCTGCGATTGGCTACTGTAGCTGCTCATGAAGCTGTTTATTGGCTGCCGTGTCTGACGGGAGTGGAACTGGCTGTCAGCGTGAGAGTGTGTGGACAGCTGGTCCGACTCAAACATCCCTAAGCTGGATCCCAGGCTTGGGCCTCTACCACTGCCCCTCTGCTTCTCCAGATGCTTCGAAGAGCCCTGATTGGCCAGGTCCCTCCTGTCACTCAGCATGCTGAGACGTGCATTGGTCTTAGCTCCGCTGAAGAGCCCACCCAACTCTTGCCGGTCTCGCAGGGACAGGAGCGGTTCGTCCTTGTGCTTATGTTTGTGCTTGTGCTTCCTCTTATGGAGGCGAACCCCGGCAAGACCCCCTGCATTGCCACTAACCAGGGACCCCAGGCCCTCTGCTCTTACAGAGGGTCCCTGGAGTGGACCGCTGGGACCGCGAAGCTTGGCCCCCGGCTGGAGTTTAGAGTGTCCACTGGTGTGGAAAGCCTTTGGAGGGGGCACCGCCGGCCTCATGAAGGGAGATGGAGGTGCAGGTCCCATCGAGTGGTGGGGCAGGTAAAATGGCGTAGCAGGGGGAAAGTAGCCCAGACTCAGAGGAGGCGCGTAAGGCATCGCATATGGTGCTGCATAGTAATTCCCCCCTGCCAGTGGATAACCATATCCTGGAACAAAAGGCAGCTTCGATGTGATTGGCTCGCTGGCTTTGGCTGGACGTCCGCGTCTCCTCTTCGCTTTCAGATCAGCACTCCTGCGGAGGTACGAGCTGGAGTCGCAGGGGTAGGAGTCGTAGGAATAAGGGTAGTAATGGTGGAAGTTGAGGCGGAATATAGAGGGATATGTGTGCTGGGGGTAGCAGGTGTATCGTCTGTGAGACACGCGGAGCTGCTGGAGCTTCACCACAACCTTCAGAGAGAAGACATTTAGACACATTCAGAGAAATACACCCAATGAAACGCACACATAACAGGGATGGATCAATATCAATCCACTAACCTCCTCCAGTTCAGAGAGAAAGTGAAGATGATCCCGGCTCTGTAGGCACTTCCTCTTCCGCCGATTATGTTTTTGTTTCTTTTCCTGCTGTGACAGGAAGTTGTCAACAGCAGTACCTTGCCGTTCACAGCGTGCTTTGCTGCTCCTGTTGGACGCTTCCAGGGCAGCAGCCTCCGCAGCCTCAAACCCACACAGATCGAATGAGTACCTGTACAAATATGAAACATAAAATATCATGAAAAACGTCTGTCTGTGAAATACAAAACAGCACAAACATATAAATCAAGAAGCAGTTTACTGCACCTGCGTCGAGAGGCGGGCCCCTTCTCAGTTTGATCGGAGGTGCTGTTGTTGTCCGTGCCGATCCCACTGTCGCTTGGTATAGT
The DNA here is from genome assembly GCA_036324585.1 of Champsocephalus esox. Classification (NCBI taxonomy): domain Eukaryota; kingdom Metazoa; phylum Chordata; class Actinopteri; order Perciformes; family Channichthyidae; genus Champsocephalus; species Champsocephalus esox. The sequence continues at coordinate 33,826,718 of CM070487.1, read as the reverse complement.
CTCCTCACTGTGGGACTCGCTGATGGGGGACAGGGTCACCTCCTTCACTGATGCCCCCTCTGACAGGTGGGACGGGGAGTTTGCCAGAAGTCGTGGAGGAGACAATTTCCATCCCCCGGAGAGGAAGCTCCTGCCTGGTGGCTTGGAGGGCAGGGCTAAGATGGGCTGCAAACTGGGCATGGTGGCATCAGAATGGCTGGCTCTCATGGAAGTAGCGCTGGAGCAGGGAGACAAGGTGGCAGAAGGCACTACAGGGCTCTCGTAGAGACTGTGAGTGGAGGCGAACAGGGGGGTTTTTAGAGGGTTGGAGGCTTGGGTTTCTGCTCTGGGTTTCCGCCCTCTCTTCTTACCAATGTAGATGGTTCCTCTCTTGCTGACGTTTATCTGTTTCCCCAGCCTAGCCTCAATAGTGGAGGCCATGACACTCATAGCTGAGCTAACGGGGGCAGAAGATGATTTCAGAGCCAGGGCGCCGTTCTGACTGGAGCCTGAAAGGATCTCATTGAGGATGCTCTGCATTTTCCCAAGCTTCATCTTATTCACCGGCCTGGAGGGGACCCTGCCCCGCTTTAGTTTCAGACTACTCGAGTTGGCGCTGGTGGTTGCGGACGTCATTTGCACTAGTGTGTTTAGTGTGTGTGTCTTCCTCCTACGGTTTAGCCCAGCAGCTGCTTCCTGTGCCAGTGGACTCGGGGGGGATGTGGAGGTCCCCTCATGGATGGTCTCCACCGTCAGGAGGGGCTGCTTCTTAGGGCGTCCTCGTTTCCTCTTGATGGGGGTGTGGACGGTCAGGCTGTCGGTGTTGGTGTACAGGGGGCTGGAGGGGGTGATGGGGAAGGCGGAGGGGGTGATGGGGAAGGCGGAGGGTGGGTCAGCCAAGGTGGAGGGGCTACCCCGGTTGTCTCTCTGGGGGGAAGTGAGGCTGGCATGGCTTTTAGCTTTCAGGTAGGACCACCTGTCCTTGGTCTTGGAGGGTCTGGAGCTGGCTGTGGAGCTGGTGCTGTGGCTGGGGCTGGGGCTGAGGCCCGGCCTGGGTCGGGGGCTGAGGCTGGGGCTCATGCTGGCCCTGGGATGAGGGCTGGGGCTCATGCTGGCCCTGGGATGGGGGCTCAGGCTCGGGCTGATAGTGCTCCTGGGGCTGGGGTGGGGGTGTGGGCTCGGGAGCCTGGGGTGGGTGTTCAGATTGGGTTTGACGATGTGATTGTGAGCAAGCTCTCTGTGTTTAAGGGTGTCTGTGCTGATCCTAGGACGACCCACAGAGTTCTTCTTCATTTTGTTTGCAATCAAAGCTGACTCTGGATCAGATCCGCTTATAACTGCCTCTCCTCTTTCAGCCCTGTCTCCTTTTTCTCTTTTATCGCCTTTATCCGCCCTCTCTGCTTTTTCTACCCTCTCTCGACTGACATCAGTGTGACTTGGGAGTCGAGAATCATTTTTATGAGTCTCCATCTTATGTGCTACTTTGGGTTCTGGGGGCCCGGGCTGCTGCTTCTCTGCCGTGTAAGAGTCCTGCCGCTGCTGTAATTGCTGCTCTACAGAAAATGACTCGTCAAAAGAAGGCCTCCTCCGCCTCTTCCTTCCTTTCCCTTCCTCTGTCAGCATGGGCATCCCTCTGTCTTCTTCATCTCCTCTCCTCGCAGTGACCGTTCGCTCTCTTTCCTCTTTTCTCCTCTCCTCTCTTTCTTCATGGAACCGCTCAGCTGTCTCCTCTCGGTACTTCTGCTTCTCCTCTGGATTAGTCGGGCTCTCCGATCCTTTCTCAGGTTGTCTTCCCCAAGGTGTATCGGCACCGTGGGGATTACCCAGCGTCCTCTGGGAGTCCTTCCTGCCGTACTTCCTCTTGATGTTTCCAAAGAGATGTTCACTGACCTCTTGCAACCCCCTCCCCCTGGAGAGATGTATATACAGAAAAAAATAATTATGACAAAGTGAAACGGAGAAAGGATGTTTTGCATTTCATTAACATTTTATCGCTGCATACATTAACACATTTGATATATTATACTATGTATGTTTTAATGATTAACAAATGATGTGTACTGTAAACCTTAAATAAATCATTTGTAAAACATATATAAACATTATACAGATGGATCAGAAACGAATAATACATTATTGACAAAGTATATACAATATAAATTATGATTAAAGATGCTTTGCAAAGTGTGTATTCATCATTTAACAAGGCATATAAACATATGTTATAAAATGTTTTTACAAACCAATTATTAAGCGTGTAACAAATATCTACTCCATCTATCTTTGTAAATGATTTATGAAAGCTTTACAAATAATTTGGTAATCATTCAAAAACACTCAAACATAAGCATAGCAAATATATCTAATTGAAAGTTTAATTTATTCCGTTATGATGTCATTACAAAGGGTTACCTAAATGTTCATTATTAAAGCATGTTTGGCTCGTAATAACATCAATAACATCTAGCACACAGGAAAACAAATCGTACCTGCTGAGAGAGGTCAGGTTGAGAATACTGGCATCTGTAACCACTGGCAACTGCAGGTCTGGAGTCAGGGACCTCTGAGGCGAGGGGCTTTGTGTCGCTGTTCGTGAGAAAGCTTGAGTCGGATCGAGCAGAGAGCTCCTGCTGGCTCCTGCTAGCTCAGAGTCTGCAGGGTTGGCCGGGGATGCAGACGGTGCCGTAGACGCGATCCAGTCCGGATTGATTTGGTGCTGATGTGCGTGATGGAATTGTTGCGTGAGGATATGCTGTGTGTGTGAGAGTGTGTGTGCAGGGGGGAGGGAGCCGCGAAGCTGGTGTTTGGGCGGAGTGTGATCTCCCAGCAGTTGCAGCAGGCCTCCCTCTCGCTGCTCAGGCATTCTGAACTGCCGCTCGTAAGTCTGTGGACGACAGAGAGAGGAAACATTGGGTATATTATAGAAACTGCATTATCTAGCTGCAGGCATAGGCAAACCATGCGATAATGTGATCGTGAAACTAGGACGTCTTTTCATAACGTCTTCACCGAGATAATACATAATGTCACAAAGCATCCAGGTCTGCATGTGGTTTCTTTTTGTCAGCACATATCAACTCGGTGATTCGTTGTGCTCCGATGTGACACCGTTGTCTTTTCACGGCAGGACTGGAGCTTTAATACATCTTGTGTGCAGGAGCAAACAGTGTGCAACAAAACAAAAGGCTTGTTTACAGAGCAATTAAATTCCTGTGGCAAGGATGTTGCATGCTGTGAGAGCTGGTGGTTGGGGTGGGGTGGGGGGTGACATCATAACGGAGTAAATTAAACTTTACACGGTATTAAACACAGAAGCCCAGCCCAGCCGTGTCCCCGATCGCCCCAGACACAGAATTATTTACTAGCCTATATATTATGGTAACTCTCCTGTACTGTTTACAAGTGTAACTAACACCATTATACACACCGACCCCTGAACTGCTGTTACAATAAATGTTCTGAAACTCTAGGAAACGTACATACATTTCTCCACCAGAGATCTAGAGATGTGTCTGTTGTTTGTGTTTTAGTGTCAGGGTGGAACCCTTGCCTTTTTCTCTGCAAACAGAATCTACCTACGGGTACACATAAATAACCTGAACCTGAACAAATCTGCAGTCAACATTCACTCAGTACCCTGTGTACATGTTTTTCATATAAAACTGAAAATGTAAAAGATGAATATCTGTATTGTACTGGGCTGTATTGGAACACAAACCTCTGTTTAATGCAACACTGCTGCATAATCAGTGTACTGCTGGAAGATGAGAAATAGAGCAGCGGATGGCCTTTGCGGTTTAGCCTGTTATTAACAGACTCAGTATGACGCAACAAGGCACTGTTCTGCTGCGCGGCAGGGAGATGTAACCTAACCACAGGCCTGCCTCTCAGCATACACACACAGGCACACACTCACACATGCATTCAGTTATGTAGACATGTCTAAGGCTTGATTAAGTCCTGGAGTAGCGCAAAATGCTAATGTATGAACACACTTATTATCATTCATCTTTCTGAGGTCCAATCAGAAATCACTTGGTTACATGTTGTTCTTCTTCACTGGCTATGTATTGGTCAGATGCAAGCTGCCCACAATCACAAGTGCAATCACCAGAACGAAACACACACTGCTCAAACACTGAACGTTGTAAATGATTAACAACGGCAGGACAAAAACACGTGTTTATGTGCACACTCAATTATCTCCCAAAGACACGTGCTGCCCCTTCAGATGAGAGGCGTGTACAGTATGTGTGTGTAGAAGTATGAACGTGTGTGTGTGCACAGTGACACTGGAGAGGAGCTGCTGTGTGTCCACAGAGGGATAAGATGACAGACACCTGAGACATGCTTTCTCATTTAACCTGCCCCAGAATACCTGCTGTGTCAGGTTAAGGGAGACACACAGAGAAAGAGACAGACAGGGAGACACACAGAGAAAGAGACAGACAGGGAGACGCACAGACAAACACATACAACCAACCACATAACCACCACTGAGAGATAATAAAGAGAGGAGGCATGGACAGTTTCCCACTAGAGATAGCACAAACACAGAAATAGGAGCCCCCTCAGCCTTCTGGTTGTGGTTGGGTTGTTGGCATCAGTTCAGCTTTTTGTTCTTACTTTCCGCCCTTCTCCCACCCTCTCCGCCTCGTACACTACATGGAGCATTTCAAGGAAACATAGAATCGCTGTCTGACATTCACACAAGCTGATATAAAAACTGCGAAAATATCTCCTTACTATCCTTGCTTTCTGCAGGTCAACCTTCGTCACTCAAACAATTCCACCGGTTCTCATATGATAATTACGCAACAGTTGCTTTTCTCTATTGCAATGTATTCGAGGTGTTATTATAAAACATTAAGTTGCACCAATGCCACAGAGCAACATGGCTGTACTTGGCGGGTTCATGCAGATATCTCCCTGTTGTACATACAACTGCTCTTGTCATGTGCTGCTGTGTGAAGGGGGACTGTGCTACCGCTGACCTGCAGCAGGGGGCAGCGGTCAGAGAACCAGCAAAAGCATGGACTCTGACCCCGGAGCAGCACACAAGCACAAGAGCTGTGAGGCTTCAACCTTTTCCACACTGCCCTTCTTCTACAAGTCCCCTCTGATCACATTTAGATAAGGAGAAAGGCCAGCACACCAAACCCAAGGCATGTTTAGTCCTGAACCCATTTGATGCGCTCTCCCTCCCTCAAGGCGCTCGGAGCTGTGTTTGGGGGTTAAGGGTCGAAATCCACAGCTAGGTCAACACACATTCATAGGATGTCTTCCTCTGGGTCAGCACTGTAACAACATGAACCGGTCTCAGTCAGCCACACAAAGGCAGCCGAATGCAGGCAGATACGGAGCGGCACATTCCTTTCCTCTGGTGATGTAACCATCAGATAAGGTCAGAGCGCAGCGGAGGAGCTCGTGGATAATGTGTGCTGCAATCAACCGACTGGAAGGCACTTTGCAGATGAGTTAGCATATTTACAGATCGATTCACGTGTGTCTAAAGTGATGTTCGGATTTAGCAGGCTGTTCATCTGGAAAGTTAAACTACCTTCTCCTTTAGTTTCACGTGAGGGGAGCAACGGCCACTCCTGTCCTTTCCTCTCCTGCAGCCTCTCCTTTACCACCGTTGAAAAAACTGATAGTCAGTGGAACTTCTCACTCACACACACACACACACACACACGCACGCACGCACACACACACACACACACACACACACACACACACATACGCACGCACACACACACAGCACCCTGGCTGCACCATTATACTGGGAAAGAACACCCTAAACAGGCACACCCAAAAATCTCACATCCCAGCACACATATACAGCAGCACAAATACACAAACCCCATACACACACACACACACACACACACACACACACACACACACACACACACACACACACACACACACACACACACACACAGACACACACACAGAGACACACAGAGAGACACACACACACACACACACACACAGACACATACAAACAAACACGCTGCCCTTCAAATAGTTTTCGCAGCCTTTTATTTGGCTGCACGCCCGGTGGTTAGAGTGTTTCATTTTTCCCTGTGTATGGAACTGGGCAGCTGTCCAGACAGACACACAAAGAGAAAGAGAGAGAGAGAGGCACAGGGAGACTGGGGGAGAGAGAGGGAGAAATGGGGAGGAAGGGGGGCGGGGGGTTACTGAAAGAATGAGAGCGGCGGAAAGAGGGAGGGAAGAGGACCAGCAAAAAAACAAGAACAGAGTTGCCGGACCCTTACCAACAATCTCCCTCCAAAACCTCACGATTGATACGACCCTGCTCTCTCTCTCTCTCTCTCTCTCTCTCTCTCTCTCTCTCTCTCTCTCTCTCTCTCTCTCTCTCTCTCTCTCTCTCTCTCTCTCTTCTCTCTCTCTCTCTCTCTCTCTCTCTCTCTCTCTCTCTCTCTCTCTCTCTCTCTCTCCTCTCTCTCTCTCTCTCTCTCTCTCTCTCTCTCTCTCTCTCTCTCTCTCTCTGTGTCACAAGTGGTGTAAAGTGAGTACATTTACTCAAGTACTGTACTTAAGTACTTACTGTTACTTTTACGTAGTACCTTTAGTCACTTAGCAGATATAGATTAATGATGGACAATAGGATCAACACTTGAATAAGACTTTAGTTACACCTGGATTCAATTCACATGCTACCCAGCAGCGGCCTACATCAAATACATCCAATTTGTTCCACCTTTACGAGCTTGATAAACACATCAACACATCGATGATTATAATGACGACATATCATATATATGACACTTTGAGTATATTTACCTGGTACTTCTACTGTTACTGAAGTACAAGATCTGAGTACTTCTTCTACCTCTAGTTGTCACACACTCACACACACACTCGCCTTGGCTTTGACATCACGCTGTCTCCCTCTGCCCCTGTGGCCTTGTGCACTGCCCCCCCCTCCTTATCACATCCCTCCTTTTATTCTTCTTTTCTCTTTTCCGTAGCTGACCATTCTCCCCCCTGTGGGAACTACCCCCCCTTCTCTCCAGCTTCATTCAGAGCGCCGCTTCACTGTGATCTGTGTTTCTGACAGCTCTCCACACACACACACACACACACACACACACACACACACACACACACACACACACACACACACACACACACACACACACACACAGCTCCTCTGCAAACAAACACCATGAATACTAACACGGCTTTGTGTCCACAGCACTTAAAACGGGTTAGAAGGAGAGGGAGGGAGGGAGGGAGGGAGGGAGGTGGGGGGGGATTCAGAGAAAAAGGAGGGAAAAGCGATGGAGGAGAAAAGAGGCACTGTGTTGATCTTGTGGCCACTCTCTCACAGACCTCCCCCCCCCCTCCCTCATCCCTGTTTCTCGTTCTCTCGTTCTTCCCACCAGTTCTCCCGGGAATAAAGACTTCCATTCATGCGCCTGAGGAGACCCGCAGCAGGGGAGAGAAAAGAGGGAGAAGGGGGAGGAAAGATGAGGGGGCGTAAAGGTGGGACAGTTTGTGGATCACTGGGATCAGGCCCACTGCCTAAAATTGTGTGTGTGTGCGGTTTTTTTTCACTCGGCGTGTTTCACCTCAGCCAATGCTTCCCTATCTCACATCGGGCTGCCAGCCTAAGCATCTTCTGGGAAACTTTGAGATGTGGGCTCCATTCAGAACTTCCCCCTCAGACGAATGCTGCAGTTCCACAACTATGTGTTCAGCCTGCAGCTACAACTCAACACAAAAAGGGCTTGATTATCCGAGGCCCTTTTTTCTGCACCTTATTCTTTCCTACAGGCTGTTCCGGACCCTTCCTGCTGGGCATCATCAAGCAGTCAATCTGCGATACATCTGTTCTTTAAGCCAGCTGTCGGCAGAGGCCACGTTTAAAGCACAGCAGTCGGTCTAAAGCAAAGTGTTCCCTCCTACGTCCACAGCAGTAATCCTTCAGATTGGAGTGCTACTAAAGATAGCAGCGAAACACCCAAGAGTCTCCATGTGACACTCTCTTCAGACACGCTCAGACTTAGATGACTCAATCTGAACAAAGGCCTGTGATTGGCTGAACCCAAGCATGTTATTAGGGTGCAATTGGAGGTTTTCACTTGCTCAATAATGAGAGACACATTTACATGCTACACAAAGTATACATCTAATCCCTGCTATTAGCATTAATGGTGCGGGAGCAGACACATGTGGGTCCTGCTTGTGAATAGCGCTAAGAACGGCATTAGGAGACTTTTCTCATAGTGATCATTACAGTGATTATGTACTAATGGCTCCTTTCATGGACGCAGCCGAACCTCCAGTGACAGCGTATCGGTCTGCGCACATGTTCAGCACAAAGAAGATATACACAAGTGTACCGACTGGCACACACACACACACACACACACACACACACACACACACACCACACACACACCACACACACACACCACACACACCACACACACACACACACACACACACACACGTCTCATTTTCTATGGAAAAGCACAAAAACAAGTGTGATGTTTAATCAATGCATTGACTGAGGGAAGTAAATACACACACCTGCACACACACATGCACAACAGCCAGCACAAAACCAAAGGAACGTGTTGTTTACAGCGCTCTGTGCACCATATGACCCACATCGTACCACTTCTGTACAACAGGAAACAATTAACAGCCAATCAGCTGCTCTAAATCCTAAGGGATGGCTTCCTGTGTGGAATGATGGGTAATTCAAAACCGAAGCTCTGCTGAGATGAAACACTTCCTCTCTGGCAAACAGAAGTCTGTCACAGCGAAGCCTCGCTCACTGATTATGTATGCAAGAATAACACACTCCAATGCATCATTGTCTAGTTACCGGGGCAACACACAACAAAATATTACCTATACAAATGTAAACGTCAAAATTACTTATTTTCTTTATAAAGGGGGGGTGAAGAAAACACACCGGATGTGCTGCTTAAACGAATCCATTAATCGATTGTAATTATACAAAATGAAATTGATAGAGCCCCCATAGACCGCAGTAATAAAAACCTGCTCTGGTTTAAGCTTTGAAAACTTGAAATGGTTGGTGATTGATAACAAATCCCAATTAAATGACTGTTGTTTGGACAAAAAGGATTTTGAACAGATCATTGAGTGAATAATTGATTGATAATGAAAATAACTATTGTTTAAAGAACTACAACATCACGCCATGCTTACAAACGGCTGTCAGGCGGCCATGAAGCATGCCTCCTCAGTCTGCAGTTAAGTAACAATTTCTCTGAATCTAAAGTCCTCAGATGATCCTAGCTAACGAGAGAGAGAGAGTTAGAGAGCCACTTTATGACATCCACTGTGACAGGGAGAATGGGCAAAGTGAGACACAATAGTCTTAACCAATCAGACTGCCCGCCTCCCCTCAGGCCCCCTCACACTAACAATAATGCCTTTGTATGAGGCTGCACTCCACTCACGCGTTCACACATACAATATATATATATATATATATATATACACACACACTCGGAGACCAAAGTGTAGCATCCTACCCTTTCTCAGACAGTCACAACGAGAGGCAAGAGAAGCAGCACATCTAGGACTGCATGAGTGCCAACAAAACTATGCTATACTTAGACTGTGTGCATTTTTGCTAACAACCTGGCTGTGTGTGTGTGTTTCCTTCCAGGCCTGGGCACATGACTGCAGCTGCCCCCTCGCTCCCTTGTCTAAACCAGCACCCCTCCTTGTTGTAGGTGAGAGGTCACACGGAGTGGCATTCCTCTCGGTCTGAGAGTGAGCATTACGCTGAGCAGAGGGAGCAGAGGAGAGAGAGAGAGAGAGAGAGAGAGAGAGAGAGAGAGAGAGAGAGAGAGAGAGAGAGAGAGAGAGCAGGGCAGAAAGCACAAGGGGGCAAAAAAAACAGCAGAGCAGGGCAGGTAAAAGATGAGGAGCGCAGGGCATTCGGGAGGGTGTACGTGTGTGTGTGTGTGTGTGTGTGTGTGTGTGTGTGTGTGTGTGTGTGTGTGTGCCTGTGAGCATATGTGTATGTGTGTGTGTTGAAATGGACCACTAAACAGAAGACCCTTGTGGCTCTTCTCTGCTTCATAAACACAGCTGTTTGTTTAGTCTGAGCTGCCCCAAGGGACAGACACACAGACAGAAGGACAGACAGACAGACACATTTATATCATTTATTCATGTCCGCATCCATACTGAGGACTGGAGATATTGAGCATAAATAAACAGCAGAACTACTGACGGATTATTTTACAAAGCCAAGACACGAGAAGCAGCAGAGATCTGGGGGGGCACACACACACACACACACCCACACCACACACACACACACACCACACACACCCACACACACACCACACACAGAAAGCCCTGGCTTAGAGGCTTTTTAATGATTTGTAGAATTGTTATTAAGTTGATACAGTGAACATGTTTATATTGTAGTCGTGATTAAACAGCAGACACAAATGTAAAAATTGTTTTAAAAAAAAGTAACGATATTTCAAAATCTGAGAAATGACAGTGAAAGAAATTGGAAACTAAATATGTTTGTAAAAGTAGTGTTGGACACCACCGCTACACTTTCAACGTTCTTGCTTTCAGACACGCACACACCCCTTGACGGGCGCGTCACAGACAGCTGATGGGCCCATCAGATTTCACTGACAAACACACTTACGCTTTAAGTGAGACACAGTGAAAGTCAATACTCTGTGCCTGCTTCTCCTTTCCTTTGACTCCAACATCCCCCTGCACCGAACATAACCCTCAATCCCTGCTGGACCTCCTCTCAAAACCACAGAACACACACACACACACACACACGCACGCACACGTACACGCACACGCACACTAACCACAGAGGCAGAGGCATGATGGAGCCACACTCACAAAGCGGCCACCAGGAACACATGATGCTGTGACTCAACATCATCCGTGACCACAGAGGACATCAAACATGGCCGCCCTCCAGATTACCCCACAGTTATGCGAGTCAAACGTGTCCACAAACTAAACTCATGCCTGGATATGTTTTTCATAGAGTCTACAATATATTGATCTTGCCATGTCAAACCAACGACTGCTTGGATTTGGGAATTCCTTTTTTTATTTATAGTTGGAGAATGACACAGTCAGTTGTTTATCATTTTAAATGTAAAAAAAGACTTTCAGAAGTGAAGCATCCTGAAAATGTTATTGTGATCCTTAAAAGGCTAGAACTTAACTTTTTGGCAAAACATAAAAAATGCCTTGATGTGCATTGGTGGCAGCCCCCTGGCTTAGCCATTGGCTTTCCTTTGAGTGCAAGTCGCTTCTTCAGATCTTCATTAAAATGTAACTTGAGCTAGACCGGCTATTCTATTCTTCCTGCATCTGCCTGAAGAGAAATAGCAACCCACTGGGACAGGGGCACAATAGTGAATGAATAGGGCTTGACCTTTGTGGCAGATTGAGAAGATGGTGTGTGTGTGTCTGATTGAGAAATTAGCTACAGTTCCAACCAAATGGTCAGCACAAACACACACACATAGACAAAATCCAGCCCTGAGGGTAAGAAAGCAAAGGCCAGACTCCAGTTGTCTCGACCCTGACCCGCACAAACAAACAATACAGCACGAACATACACACACATGGAGACACACACACACAGTGGCTTACACAACTGTGGAGTCCAGCTATCACCTCGGCATGTGAATGTCCGGCAGGGTCAAAGTTCATCTCTTCTTCTGCCAGTTCTTTGTGTGACTGTGTGTGTCTGGGTGTGGTGTGTGTGTGTGTGTGTGTGTGTGTGTCCACTTTGAGTGACCTTGCAGAGTCATTCATTGTGGATACACTGCAGCACCAGCACTACTGCAGAGCTGATTAGGGAGCAATCTTGCTTAGTGTAATGTAGTGTGTGTGTGTATGTGTTTGTGTGTGTGTGTGTGTGTATGTGTGTGTTTGGTGTGAGAAAGATGAACAGATTGTGTTTTGTCTAGATTTTCTTCAGGTTTGAGCAATACTTAAGAGAAGATCAGAGGTTAGATGCTATGAGGTGTGGTGGTCTGTATGTGTTGTGTGTGTGTGTGTGTGTGTGTGTGTGTGTGTGTCAGTGTGGATGTCGGTGTGTGTTTCAAGTGTGTATAGGGTGTGTATGGGGGTCAGACACAGATGGACAGCTGGTGTTTCAGCGGTGCTAAATCACTCACCCCTCCCCTGCGTGCATGCGTGCGTGCATGCAAGCACACACACACACACAGACACACATCCCATCCCCCATCAACCACAGGGAAACGCCCCTTAAAGCATTTCCAGCTCTTATTCTCAAAGACTGCACACTGAGGGAGCACACACACACCAAAATACAGCCTAGCTATTTTCCCTGCAATGACACACATTCAAAAATCCCAATATGACAGTGTGGTCAGGCTATTAGAGGTGATCATTTCATGTCCATACACTTTCATAAATCACTCAAGGATTTCTCTCTGTGGGTAGGCACAACGCTTCACACACACACACACACACACTGCTATTTTATGAGCTCATCAAGTCCCTCAGGTCACCAACCGCCATCTCGGCCAGGGATAAAAAAGCACACATCAAAAGGCTAACCATTTCAACCACACCAACACACACACCCAACACACACCACACACACCCACACACACACACACACACACACACACACACACACACGTGCACATATAGCAGTCGCACATGCTTGGCGTGGCAACTGTGGCAGCATTAATAATTTCCTGGTGAATGCACTTGACTAACACAAAATAATCCCAAACACTGCTGGAAGACCACCAAGCATCAACACACACACACACACACACACACACACACACACGCACAGCGGGGGACCACCAAGCAGAGGGGCTGTCAAGACAAGATAAGTGTGTGTCTAGCATCAGGGTCACCACACACACACACACACACACACACACACACACACACACCACACACAGAGGCCTGGACTCCTGGAAAAGCTCTGGCTTATCTCTCCCCACAGATAGTGAAATGGATTAAGAGCCACATTTGGCATGTCCAGAGAACTGGACAGATAACCAGGAAAACACTCTCTCGAACTGCAATCACTGCTCAGCATGATTTGTGTGTGTGTGTGTGTGTTTCTTTATGAACACAGGGTTGTCACAATGTGTGTATGAGTGTGTGAGAGAAAGAGAGTGCATGCATTTTAGCTTGCGTTTGCTCCCCCACGTGTAGCTATTGGATCAATAACTGTGTCTATGGGTGTGCGTGTGGGCATGTGTGTCTGGAGGAGTGATGCAGCGGTTGACCCAGGACCCAATCCGTTAGAACACAAACATTCATCTTCCAAACACACACAGCGTGCCCAGACAAAGAGCCGTGTGTGAGGGGACATTCAGCATGTGTGTGATGTCAGCTGGAGACAGAGAAGGGGAGCCCATCATATCCCGTTTATGTGTGTGTGGGTCTGTCCCCTGACACGGGCGCCTGCTCATTGACCTCCCAGTTATAGATGCCTGCTATGATAGGTGGGTGCAATTCCCTTCAAGACTTTTTCCTCTTTTCCTTAGTATGGCTGTGTCCCAAATCACTACCTTGGTCCCTTACTCCTACATAGTTGATACTCAGTAGTTTACTCGACAGAGAACCGCAGTGACGCGTCCTAAAACCCGGAAGTAAACTCCTTTCGGTTCCTTCGTCAGAAACCAACGCAACTTCTCCATAGGATTTTGGAAAATAGCTCAAAATAAGGTCTGTGGTTGACACATATTTAAGAGACGGATCACCTTAATATCCACACGTCTATCCTACTTTTATCATTTCCGAATCATAAATCTAGTCGCCAGAAGCAAAATGCTAACGTTATGCTATAACCGAACTACAGCGGGGTCGCCGCGTCGACGTCACGCCAACTTAAGATCCATATTCAAAACTACAGATTCAAAATTGTACAAGTTGAAGCCTTTGTTTTAACAGTTTGCAAGAGCGCAGGTACTTGCTTTCAAGCAGAACAGGGCAAACACACTTAGCAGGGAGTGTTTACGTGTTCGGTGTATTGACGTAAAATGGCCTCGACAACTTCTGTAGTCCTATTCAGCCACTCATTAACAACCATAGTTCAACTCTTCAAAAATCACCAGTGTGGTCACTGCTGATGTATTTAATGTCGTAGAACAAAACGTGATCCGTCTCTTCAATTTGTGTCAAACCCAGACCTTATTTCCAGATATTTTCCAAAACCCTCTGGAGAAATCCCATTGCTTTTTGTCGAAGGAACCGGCAGTGGTAAACATGCTAACTTACTTCCGGGTTTTAGGCAGTTCTCTATAGTGAGCAGAAAATACAGATTTTGGTCATTTAAGTATCGTTGACATTGCTGACAACTGTAAATGCTATTGTGGGATTGTCCACACCATGGAGACTACTGTTTTCCATCTATTGTGGAAAATGTGAAAGCACTATATCCTGTGTATATACTAGGGCTGTGAGTCGATTGAAATAGTTAATCGCGATTAATCGCAAATTAATCGCACATTTTGTATCTGTTCTAAATGTACCTTAGAGGAATATTTTTCAAGTTTTTAATACTCTTATCTACATATGAGTGGACAAATATGCTTTATGCTAATGTTTATTATCATTTGAACAATGACAAATATCCTCATGAATATTAAACACAACAACCTCTGAACATTACAAATAGTCGCCTCAATTCAACCAATACAAATGGTGTGTGTGTGTGTGTGTGTGTGTGTGTGTGTGTGTGTGTGTGTGTGTGTGTGTGTGTGTGTGTGTGTGTGTGCGTGCGTGTGTGAGATGGATCGTTGGAGCTATGTGCAACTCAAGGCATATGCTCGAACGGGAGTTGCCTGGACGCTGCAATGATGTTGCACTATCCGTGCTGAGTGTGCTGACTTTTCGTACAATGTCCCGCTGTCTGCTTCCTGCATAAAGTCAAGTGCTCGGCGCAGTTGTGTGGATAGAGCGCTCCTCTGTTTTCATTTAAACAGCCCCTTATATCCGTTAGCGCAGCTAGCTAGCACCAGATGCTAACAACAACAATGCACGTAACGTCTCTCTCTTGCTCGCTCTGACCACACGTACACACACCCTCCCGGTCCTCCCGATGGCCAGTCGGTGCCTGCCGGTGAGCGTGGAAGTGTGGTCTGCCACAAGCGGGCGGCAGGAGCGGGGCTGTCAGCATCAGCGTGTAGATGGTATTTTAAACTCGATGCGCTTTGAAACTACGGGGCGGCCGAGGAAAAAAAATACACATGCGTTAAAATAATTAGTGGCATTAAAAAAAATGTGCGGTAACATGTTATTAAGTGTGTTTATATACATTTACATAACAGCTGTGTGATATGTAAGATCAAAACAGAAAGAAAAAAAGACACATTTCTTTCTACTTCCTTTGTATTGCAATGTCATAAGAACCACGTCCCAAAGCGGCAACAGAGCTATGTGTTCCGACTCTTGGAAGTGGGAACAAAGCTGGAGCAAACCATAAAGGCGTATGGAGTATAAAAAAAGGCTTTGTTATATTTCAGATATTGAATGATCAGAAAACATGCTAGTGATATATATCGTTGACAAAGTTAAGAAATGACCTGTATCGAGATGGAAGTATGTAATATAGCAGGGGGTTAGGTCAAGTGCACTACTTAGTAAATAATGAGTTATTTAATTTGTTTTATAATCTGCAATTATTCTTACACGGACCATGTATGCCTTGTATCTGCTGTTGAATAAGTCAGTTGCAAATTTGAATTCAGTAACCCCTATTTGCATTAAGTGTTTCGTCAAGTTTCTGCATGGGTCCTGTTCCTATATGATGTTGGAACATGCCAGTTCCCACAAGGGAGTAACAGAAAGTTTAAGGGAGAGAGGAGGAGAGAAGTTTAGACAGCAGATTCTACAAGAGAGAGACTGGATAAAAAGCGCTTTTTTAAAGTCTTTATTTGCACCATTTTACATGTTTACCTACTTATGTGTCTGTCGCTCTCCCCCCTTCTATGTCCATTAGAGTCAAATCTCCCTCTTAATGGGCATCTATTGTATCCTACCTCTCCTCCTTTTCTATTCACCACACTACCACACGCACACACACACACACACACACACCACACTCCCTCTGAGGGGGCCCCTTAACCAGGCTCTCCATATGCCTGACCCCCACCTCCTTTCTCCCCCTCCTCTCTCCACAACCCCCTTGTCCTCTCTCCATCTCCTGCTCACACTCTGGCTTCTGCTCTGCTGCTGCCGCTGCTGCTGCTGCCCCACGCTGCCATCTGCTACAAGACAACAGAGGGTGAAAGAGGGAGAGAAAAGAGTGGTGGAAAAGAGTGAGTGAAAAGAGGAAGACATGAGGGAAGCAAAGACTGAGGGGAAAGCGAAGAAAGAGGGACAGATAAAAGAGGAAGAGGGAAAGAGAAGAAGTGGACACAATACAGCAGAGAGCAGAGAGGCTGTCCATCTGCTCCCCCTCTCACCTCCCCTCCCCTCCTGACACACAGCCTCACACACACACACACACACACACACACACACACACCACAAAGAGAGTATTTAACCTCAATGCACACACACTCTCACACCACACACACACACACACACACACACACACCACACACACACACACACACACACACACACACACACACACACACACACACACGGGGAGAAGCAGAGAAACAGAAAGCAGCCCAGCCTCTCTCTTTAACCCGTTCCTCTCCACTGAGCCTGCCTGTATTACACCCTTGGGGTGGCAGGTGATGGGTGGATGGAGGGAAAAGGATGTCGGGTGAGCAGGGGGTAGAGGGAAGGGGGATGGGGGTGTGTGATTGAGGGACAGAGTGTAGAGTATGAAGGGTTGAAACTGATCTGAATCAACACCAACACATCCTTCACTACCCCCCCTCCCCTCACCAAATCTCAATAGGGACCAGCTTGCTATCCCTGTCACTATGACAACCTCTGTCAATCATACTGTAGCAGAGGGTTTCCAAATGGGGACCAATGGTGCCGGATTAGTAATGGCTGCCTAAATATCAGTGAGCAATGTTCTGCCTCTGAACATGATCGTGGTAAACAAGGCTTTTCATACTCTATTTACAGGAACTCCACCGCAGGTCAGACATACTCATAGCCAGTTTTCTTTGATGATAACACATACATCCAACAGACAACTAGCTGAAATGGTGGCTTTGGATGACGTTGAAATCTGCTGCTAAATGACAAAGCGACACCCACATGCTTTCTTTCCAATGTGTTTGAATTTCAAAAATGATTCACCACTCAAACTTTGAGGTGTCAGATCGGGTTGGTGATTTCAACCAATTCCCCTCTTGTTTGAGAAACACAACATTCATACATGTATAGCCCCTTGTCACCAATTGCAAATGTCTACTGGTTTATACCGGTTTAATCAAAAGCATGCTTAAATTTGAAAATCTGTTAGATTTCTGGATAACCAAAACTACCAGCTAATATATATTCATAAGAATACATTATTAAGGGAGAATGCTTTTTTATGTCTCTCTTGTTAATTATCTTGTGACAGATTTATCTTTCAACTCCTTTTTTGGAAGCAGTAATATAGCGAAAGATGTGTACAAATGTATCAGCTGGTTTTATGACACAACAGGTAGCCTAATTGAGAGGATTATCAGCATGAAGCCTCTAATTGGCTGACTGATGTATGTCCTTTGATTGACAGATTTTGAAGCCCTGATATCTTTGAGACAATTTGCCATGTAAGAGGGGTGTTTTTATATGAGCCATTAGACATGTCCACATTCCCCTCATTGAAAGATCTCTAACGGGGCGGACTGGTAAATGTGTTGGGGTTGCATCAGACCCCTCTTTAACGCGGACAGTACCTTGTCTTATACCTGACAACAATGCAGTTACCTCGTGAGCTTCTTATTGATCTAAAACCACAAGACTGAAGCACAACAGAACAAAACGCAGCCCTGCATCAAGTTGACAACATGACGCCTTCGCTCCTGCTGTGCCTGTCGGGCTCAGTGACATGGAGATGGCTGTCAGGTTTGGACACACACACCACTGTGTAGGTCAACACACACTACAAACACTAGATTCCCCAAAGGACCTGTACGTACACAGTGTCACACACACAGAAACACCACTGCAGTGTGTAAAGGGTGTGATGGAGGAGGGGGATGAAGGGGCGTGACCCACAAGCGCTGATTTCATTAAAGCAGAGGAGGGAAGAGGAGAGAAGAGGAGACAGGAAAGGTCTCGGTGTATATGACCACAAATGGAGAGAGCAGACACCAGCTGTCACCTGCTTATGTCAGCTCTATTCTCAGCTCCTATGTGAGTGGGAGTGTGTGTGTTGTGTGCTAGTGTGTGTGTCACTGTGATCTCTGTTAGCCATGACTGGTTTCAATTACGCAGCAAACTTTGACCCCGTGTAACCGAGCAGGGAAACGAGCTACTGAGGGAGAGAGGTACAGAAAGAGGTGGAGTGTACGAGTGGGAAAGCGGTCAGTTGGAAGATGTTGAGATAAAGACAGGTTTTTGACTCGGTAAAACACACCTATACTTAGATCAGAAGCAAGGCAGCGATTCCAGGGGTATAGACTTACCCTTTTTCTGGGCGGTCCTCGCTCGTCGTCTTTCTGGCCCCGCCCTGCCCCGCTTCCTGTCCGTCCCTGCCGCCCCCCTTTGCCCTCTCCAACCGGAGGTCTGATGGTCATCCTGATCTCCGGTGGGCAAATGTAGTTCTCAAGGTTCTTGGGGGGCTTCTTCGTGCGCTTTGTGGTCTGAATCTTCAGCTTTAGACTTCCTTCCTGGAAACTTGCTTCCTTGATGGAGAACTCCTGCTCCTCCAGAAGCGCCTCCACCTGCTCCTCTAGCCCCTCCCCTTCGCTGATGGCACCGTTAATCACATCATCACCACGCGCCAAACCGATTCCCCCTGCTCCTTCCCGAGCCGCTTCATTGGGCCCCACCCTGCCTCCCTGTAACTCCGCCTCTTTGGGTCGGGCCAAACCAACCAGATCCCTTGGCTCCATCCACGCTCCCGCCAGAGCCAGGTCAGGATGGGGGAAGCTGTGGCAGCCAGCCAATAGGAAGATAAGAACAGTAGTCTGTCGGACTGGTGAGTTGTTGTCAATCAGCTACTGGGGTTGGGTTGGGTGTCCCACAGGAACACGGCAAAGCCAGGGACAGTCTGCGGAGAGAGCAGGTGAAGGATATGATTAGGGAAAGACTGAAAGCAGAGTCCTGTTATCAGCATTGCTTTCATTCCAGTGTTAACTCTCAGCACAGGCCTGTCTGCTGTCATCAGCATCATTAGTTGCCTGTCTTGTATGAAGACTAACTCACAGGCTCATCACTGTGTGGGGGCATGCTGCAGCACTCTCATTTGCATTTTGTACCTTGCATAAACACGCTCACTTCTGACACCCACCAACACTTGCCTTCCTCTCTCCCTACTCTCTTCTTTACTCACTCTTTGCTAATCTTCTCTCCCTCCCTTTCATCCTATCCCCCACCACGACAGATCTGAGAGCCGTGCAGAAACTAGAGTGATCGGTGCAAAATAAGACATTCCTCTTCTCTGCTCTAAAACCAGGGTGAAGTTAGCCTGAGGACACAAGACAGAAAAAATGAAAGAAGTTGACTTCTGTTTTTTCTTTTCTCGTTTTCACCAGAGCAGGGAAGGAGGGGGGAAATCACACATGGGGAGAAGTGAAGGCCGCAGAGAAAGACGGAGGGAAGGAATCTAAATTCTTTCCCCAGATGTGGTTTACGAGCTGGTCTGGAAAAACCAGCGTCTGAGCTGTTTTACACCCGCATGCAATGGCATTGATACACATGCATGAAACCCTCCATACACTCCATGCACATTGATAGAAATGATAGTGTGCACTTATTCACCGCTGCTGCTGTTTATTTCCAGAGAAAACGTTGTGGTAGCCATTTCTCACAGGATTCAGGTTTTCCTTTTTGGATCAGTGCACATGCTGGGCGCAGATATATATTACATACTTACATCAACACACATATGCACTTACACGCAAGCGTATACACAGAAAGCAACCAAAACAAACACTGAACTACACTTCTCTCACTACAGCTCCAGGGAATCCCATCAGTCAATATGACATGAGGCATGACTGAGCTGGAAGTGGGGAATGCTGTCTCACACACTGAGCTTAAACTGACACCATTTACACTGATGTGAACCCAGACTAGACCACCACCTGCGGTCATGATTGAAGTAAAAGCTTACTGTTTACTGCAGACTTACACTGACCCAAGAGCAACAAAGACTTACAGCATATACGGAGAATAACCCACCTCCAGCATTGTGCTAATACACACTCTGACATTCTGAATGTGTGTGTTTTCTCTGTGTGCACTCCTGTACCAGCCCATGCTACTGTACTAACAGCTGATCCCCATCATAATACCCAACAGGCCTTACAGCACATGCTCACAGTCCATCAATCCAGCTATACCCGCTTATCCTTTTAGTGGGTCCCAGCTGACATTGGGCAAGAGGTGGTCTACAGGACAGGTCGCCAGACAATCACAGGGCACACATGGGCAATTTAGAGTCCCCAATTAACCTAAGCGGCATGTGGGAGGAAACCAGAGCACCCAGAGGGAACCAATGCATCAGATGGCGAAAGTGCCTAACACTGTACGACTGTGCCGCTTCCTGTTTACAGTGTGATCGAATAATCTTAATCCACAAAGGTATTTCAGTGTAATACTGCGTGACTGTTTCCAACCCCTGAGCTCAAAGTCAATAGTCGATCATTTTTATTTTGCTTTTGCTAGATTAAATGAAAATGAAAATGTTAGTTTTCTCTCTTTAGCCCTTAAGTTTGCCAATGTGAAACCACAGTCTCAAAACGGACTCATATGGGTTATGGATGCATGTTCTGGTGGACCCATGGTGGTTAAGTACGGCAAAGACCTAGAGGACCATTACAGTGGTTTTGGATGATAAAGCTTATGAACTCTAAATGGTCTATAATACACGGCCAACTTGATATTGTGCCGGTCATTTTCCAAAGCAAATTACTTTTCAGATTGCTTTCCAACCTTACTGTAGAATAGGGCTGCACGATTTGGGGAAATAATCTAATTGAGATTTTTCGGACAGATATTGCGATTGCGATTCCATTTGCCATTTTGTTTTTAACCAACGAAAGCCTGCAACGGAAGTTTATTGTAAAATGCGGCCATATCTCCGGTTAGGAAGGTCGTATCAACGGGCTCCCGTCTCTAGCACCCCCACAGCCCGAGCTACGAGTGCAAGAACTATATTTACATGAAACTTCCGTTGCAGGCTTTCCGATTTTTTAATTGCATAATTTAAAATCGATTAATCGTTCAGCCCTACGTATTGGATTTTCATTTATTAAGTGCAATATGAAAAGGAACTTGAGTCTTTAGTCCGTTTTATTTTAATGTTATATTCATTTCACAAAGTAATATATTTCTGAGAAAAACCAACCTATATAAGGCAAGCAACTCTAAAAACACTGTAATTATTTCTACACTGTAGTTGATGTTTTTATTTTAAGTGCAATGCTTTTTGGCAGTACATAATCACAGTCAGAGCCCCCTTACTTTAACTATCCAATCAAATGTAAGTCTTCAAAACAGATCTTGCTCATCTATAACCAATGGTCAACAAGGGTTACATCAATCAGTAACACTGACGCACATATTAGGAAGCTAAAAGTTCAGTTTGATGGATTACTCAAGTCTGCCAGATTATTTTCATACCCCATTAAAAACCAATGGAAACCACTAGCTGTTGGAAGTTTGAAAATCTGTCAAGAAAGCATGGTATGTTTAGGAAAATGGTGAGCAGTTATGTACTGTAAAAGTGATTTGCATTTAATGGGCTAACTAACACATGCAAAACCACCACTGTGGTCCCTTTGTAACCTTTGAGTATTAAAAGTTTTACTGGGATGAGTCCAGGCTCAGCCCCAACCTGATCGGACAGCGCCCACATGACCATCTTTGGTCCTCCAGGAACTTCCCAGTCCCTAATGTCAGCTTGGTGACTCGCCCTCATGGCATGTGTGAAAGCCACCCTGTCTGTCATGTGACTTTGGACAATGACAGGAAAAAGAGGCAGCTGCCAACATCATACATACAAATGGTCACACACACACATGCAAACATAAAATATCCACTCAGGGTGCTGCTCTTAAGACTCCACTCACATCTATGGCCCAGTATGACAACAAAGTGGTGTCATACATTAGTACAATCTTCATTCTGGGCTATAACTGTTTAAACCACTTAGCTGGGTCATGACTATTCCTCCTCCCTCACAGCGTGCTGCCCAAAGCTGTGTTAGTGCTCAGTTACTGGCAGGCGGGCTGAGAGTTTAAGTAAGTCTGACCCCTCCTCGGGCCTCCCTTGCCTAGCCTGAGCCTCACTGTCTCTTCTCCTTCTCTCCTACACACATAAACACACTGACACACACCCATACACACTTCGACTAGCCTCAGACAGCAGGGTGGTTGTGAGAGGCCAGACTCACTGCATAAATAGCTTTATTATGTTCTCAAAACTAACAGCGCTAACCAGCTTCCCTCTCAAATAGCATAAGGTCATTGGCTGTGCTGGATGCAAGAGGCTTTGAACGAGACACTCCTCCAACATTTTGCTGTGTCCTTTGAAAACAATTACGATAAAACGTCCATAATGGAATACAGACGGACAGAACAGAGAGGGAATGATACCGACAGACCTAACAGAGGTAGACAGAGTCTGAGTGAGAAACACCGAGAGAGGGAGAGTGAGAGAGATGGCAGCAGAAACACAACCTTTTAAGGCTGCATACCCAGCAGCCCAGTGCCTGAGGTAGACTCACAAATAGCTCGTACACACATGCAGACAGATGCTCACACACTAACATGCTCACACATTTACACATCCACAAGCACACCAAACGCCCGTGTGATTGCACAAGGTGAAGAGCCCTTTTTTCTCTTTCTCTTTGATGTGAGAGTGAAGTACAGACTTGGCCATCCCTGGCTGTAGATGAGTATCTCAGAGGGATGATGAACATTGTCTGTCTGCCATTTTCATTTTCCATTTATCTCCTTTTATTTCAGCCCTCTAGTGAAGGGGCAATCACATAAACCAATGTTTCTAGAAGGATCCAATCCTTGGTTGGAGAGATATCAAAAGGAATGGCCCCGGCCTTCCAATACTTACAAATCCAGTGGGCACAAGCATGAATTTTCAAACTGGAGGTCTATTAGTCCTTTGCCTCAGAGCACAGAGAGGTGCTGGAATGACATGTTTTTACCTGTCCACATCAAAGAGCATACTCTGTTTTTTAAGTGAACATTACATACTTCTATTTGGATTTGAAATGCAGAATAAAGCGTTCTCTCCACAGCACAGCGAGGATGACACGTGTTCAGCTGTAGGGCAGCGAGAAGGACAATCATAAAGTACCATGTGCGGGACAGCTATAATAGAAAATGATGGCCTTGCGGTCCCACATGCACAGACATCTCTGGATGAGCCATATGCCAGGTAGCACTAAAACCATCCTCACCTAACTACCCCGCAGAAGCAGATGAATGTTAAACCATTTTAACTGCAGCAGAAGCCACAAAATGGCTGTCAGCAAAACACCTCCCCTTCTCCCCAACTGTCTTCCTCCTTCCCCTCACCTCACCCCCTCCCCAAACCTCTGTTCTCTCCCCTCTCCTCCGTGCTACCTCTTTCCTTTACCCTCCACCTCCTACCTCTCCCTCCCTCCCTTTTTCTGTGAGCTCTGCCAAAAGGTGCTCCAGTGCTGATATTCTGTAAAGAGAGCCTGCCAACAGTTAGATTTGTCCTTGGATCCCGTTCACATTCCCTCCACCCTCTCTCTGTGATCCTACTCCGACCAGAGGTATCCAGCTCAGAAGGGGGATACACCTAATCGATTTCTCATGCTTTAATTTAAAAGGTGGCACGGACATCTCATTACCTGATAATGCTTCATACTTTTAAACCACAAGAACGCAGCCAGAGTTTCACCTACGGCAAACCTGTTAACAAGACAAGATCGATGGTTCCTTCCAAGTCTGAATCACCTCTATTATCCATCCCTCAACCCCATTTCTCTCCATCTAGTCACGCACTTCTCTTACAATTGCCTCTCCTCTCATGCCCTTGTACTACTCCTTCATCCACTGCTCCTTTGCACACATTCACTCCCATATATCCTAGAGACATGACCATTTGTCCACACTTAACCTGACGCATCCAGAGCTGGTCTATTTATCTTCTGCTACTGGAGTTGAGACTGAGGTTTCTGGGAGCTGCTGATAACAGTAGTGGACTGTCATTCACGTTCACCTGTCTCCACAAAGCCAAAGCATTGCCATGACTTTTGGCCATGCCATTTCTGACCCCTACGAGAAAGTGATCAGCTCTTGATGAAATGGAACCAGAAAAGAGTAGCGCTGGCTTCAACCAAGCAATCGAAATTCAATGTTGTTTGTGTGATGGCATCTCAAGCTGGATTTAGTGCTACTAATGAAAAACAAACACAAGGTGAGGAATGAGTGTGCTTCAGTTTGCTACTTCCACAGCACTTGACATCAATCATGTGACATTTGTCTCCAGCTTCTACAACCCGACAAGCAAAAAACAACAACATCCACACCGCAAATATTTCAGAAATGCCATAAGAAACAGTTAAATGGTACATAGCAAAGACTGGAGGAGCATGCTGCATGTCAAAGACTGTGATGCAATGTGATGGATCATCAATGTCAGTGAAGATGCAGAGGGTCTACCTCAGTAGAACAACATGTGAACCAAGAGTGTGAACAGCAGTGTTTGAGCTGCTCCTTCATCAGCCTGTAGTGGACACTTCACCACATTGACCTAATTAGCTGTGTTATCTCACTGTTACCTAATTACAAAGGTATTTCACAGTAATAATGATGGAGACTGAGTGGTACAGCATGGCTTGGGGTGGTCTGTGTCTACATGCGTGAGTGCACGCGTGCATGTGTTTAGTCGGAATTTGTTGGCATGTGACTGCAAGAAATGCAATGTCAATTAAAGAATAAAAATGGCAAAGACACTTAACATTACAACTACATAGGTTTAAGTAGCATGTAAACGGCAGGTATACAGAGGAGCACACACATCAGATGACTTACATTCATACAAATATTAACACATTTATTGGAAAGGTGTATTCAGGTGTGGAATGTGGCCAGTCAGCCGGGGACTACTTACCCATTTCTAATGTTGTCACACACTCGACTCTATCGTGTAAATATTTTATCACGATCATTTACAATCCATTTAGACACATTTTACACAAGCGACGGATGGGATGACAGCCTCCCGGGGAGCTGTCAAACGGTGCCAGAATATATGTTTTTTGACAGAAAACCCCGAGGAAAATGGCGTCAACGGTGCTTTGGAAAAGGGAAAAAAAAGCGAAAATAGGATTTGCAGCCGATCTGATGACAGGAGCAAGGTAGCCGCACAGGAGGGGGGAAATCCAATCGGAAACTTGGCGCTTATGTCCAATTCCTGACAGAAATAAGATCTTTCTGAGGCGGATAGACGCGTGTGTTGGGCAGCGGTGCAGAGACACGCTCCGGGCCGTGCAGGATCGCCGGTCACTCCGGGAGCTGCACAGAGATCCCTCGCAAATCCGCTACTCGGTCGGTAGGGGAGGAGGGGGGCGAGCAGGACTATTACTGCAGTCAAAACAAGCCCGCATCCGACTACAAGCCCAAATCCAGCGGGAAAATGTCAGCCACAAGACCGCGTAATCAGCCGCTAGTACCGGAGACTGAGGCGCCAGTTGAACTCGCTTTACCTCGCCGGTTGCATCGGATCAGGGTTTTCTGTCTCTCCCTCTCTCTGCTTTTCCGATCGGCGAATGTCAGGTCCCGGAGCCTGGTGTCTGGTAATGATCTCACCCAGCAGACTGAAAGCTCTCTGACCGAACAGAGCAGAGCAGGGGAGAGGAGGAGCGACACCGCCTCCACCTGGCAGCACACGCGCGTTTCCCAATTCCCTACAACCTTCCCCTGATTCCCATGGCCTTTTCCTGTGCGACTGTAGTGCACAGGGTGAACGCTGCTGAAGATCTGCTGTTCTGACTGTCACTGTTGTATGGACACAGGGATGGTTCGCACCTATTTCAACAGGTTCAGATGAATGACATGTTTAAATATGACTATTTATTGTAACATTAATTGGCTTTATCTAAGTGCAACTATATGAAATATTTGTCCAAAAGTTGTAGGAAACAACAAAAACGAAATATTAATTTGCCTTACTTTATTCTTTGACTAGGACAGTTTTAATATCTGCTCAGTCTGGTTAAGGCCAGTCTTTAAGCCATGTTACTTCAACATTGATCAGATAATAGTCAGATAACTGTATTTGAACATCCATATTCCTGTAAAATCCTAGACATCCAGAAATATGTTATTACATTGTAACTGTTTTAATTGTTGTTGTAAGGGCCTCACTTAACATCAGATACAAGTTTATGTTACAAAAGTGTTCTGGCCTAGATAGCAGCACCAAATACAAAATACAAAATACAACAACTTGCAAACACCTACACAAAATGCAATGGCTTATGAAGAGAGACACAGTAGAATAGCATGCCTAACATACATGAGCAACATCCTAAAACAGATTAACAGTTAAACCCCACGGCCCCCGTTGCAAAACGCAACATCTTGCAAGAAACAGCGTTTGAGGGCTTCTTAACATTTAATAAACTATGAATGTGTCATATCCACTTAACGGGAATAAATTCTACAGGTATTAGTGTCATCACTGAGCGATCAGAACTCGCCGCGAAACGACAACAACAACAACAACAACAACAACAACAACAGCAACAACATTTGCTTTACGGGACCAAATCGGAAAATAAGTCTTACCCAGTGGCGGCGCTAGGGGGTGGCTACTTGGGCTCAAGCCCCAGATGTTTTCTGAAAAGCCCCGGATGTTTCACTAAAAAAAATCCTGCCCTGAAGAAGAAGTGATCCTTCCTAGTGCCTGACGAGTTTTAAGCTAATAGCCTATACAGTTATGGATATTAGAAAGTTATTGTCATTGAAGCAGGCGCCACAAGCTGCAGCAGCAGCAGTATCAGCAGCTGACAACAATGTCATCACCAGCAGTGAAGAAATGGATGATGTTTCAGGTTTGTGAATCTAATGGTGATATCTGCACTCTGGCTGACTGAGTAAGAAGTGAAAAAGAGTGATGTAACGTTAATGTTATAGTTAGTAAACATGGAGTAACCACACTAAATATACCCTTATATGTTAGTATGTATACAGAACATGACTACAAATTATCCTAAGATGTAACGTTAACCCTTCATACCTCAGTCTAATTTTAAGACACTAAAATAACATATTCCAATTTGTATTTTGTTTTCGCGCGTGGAATTATACCGGCTCTCGTTTCAGTACACATAACAACAGAACTGACAAGCAACCCTCTGAATCAGACTCCGATTGGCTGTTACTGCATCCACTCAGAGTGTCCGATTCAGAAACGTGACTCTTACACTCTTTACATCACAAACAAAGATGGTGGATGAGAATAGATCTATAAAACGATAAACAATGCGCCAGAATCAAGGTGAGACTATCACCTTGATCCTTTAAAACTCTACACACATGCGTTTCACCGAAATAAGTAAACGACTATTTGAGTGAGTTAAGGCATTAGTTTGCTTCATTAAAGGGTGTCAATGAGTGTTCTCCAGTGCCTTTAGTCCGCTTTAAGGTGTTATTAAGGTAGGGTTAATGTTTCTCTCAAAGTGCACCAGATTGATGCTTTCAACTTCAATATTTCAAAAAAGATCTTCTAGCACTGTACCCCATACCAACAACTCCTGGGCTAAGCCCCGGATCTCCTACAATCCTAAATCCGCCACTGGACTCTTACCGTTGCTGTGTTCTGATCAAAAGTTGTGTTCAATGGTATTAAACCGATAAAAACGCTGCTGAAAGTTAATCCATAAATTAATCTAATGTGTCTGTGTCACTTTGAAATGATTACTGATAATCCATCACTCCATTTTATGTCAATAACAGAGAGCTGCTAACGAAAGCTAAGAGTATGACAGCTTCCGGTTCCGGGCTATTCTGGCTATGCATCAGACACTAATTCACCGATGGGTAATTTTTGGATGGCTTTTAGGAACTTCCCCTCGATTATATTGGCTATAACGGTTAAAAAGAGGTGTCAATCATCAAAATCGACCGAGGGGGGCCAGAGATATGGAAAATGCACCCAAATGACCCCAGAAGTGGGTTTTTTTTTCTAAATCTCTCTAAAAAGGTCAAATGTCACTTGTTTTGCATCAATCTTAATACAGGGTCCTTATTATATGTTATAGTGTGGATTCCTAAAGCACTTAGTCTCCGATCCTATCATTCAAGGGTGGTTTTCACTATAAGTAATGTTTATTTTTTGGACGGACACTATAATTTAAAAATGTTTACTATGTTCAATCTGAATTTACTTTAAAATAAAAACATTCTATATTGATTCTGACTTTTCTACATCCAACTCACAGGTTTATCATTTCTTTGAGAAAAAAGATTATTAATTTACCACTTTTAGAAGTGAAGATATAGTCATTTGTTCTGGGAATGTCATTTTCGAGCCGGAGAATTTAATGATCTCAAATAGGCCTTTCATATAACACATTGATCTTGTAAATAGTTTTGAAACACTGACAGTATCTTGTCTTCAATTCAATATGAATGGATTTTAAAGTATACTGAAAAAGAACAAGATCAGTGTTTCCATAGTCATCATCTACAACAGACAGCCATGCAAATCATTACTAAGTACTTAATCTTATCAGATGTTGTTCACACATCCTTGGGGGAGTTTTGACATGAAACATTTTACAAACCCGTGGGCTAACCTAAAAATAAAGTGTATCACCCTTGTCTTAATAGAAACATGGTTTGCCTATAAACCACAACTACTGGGCATGACCTGTGAGATGTTATTTGACAGGAGGAGTATAATTAAGTCTGATTGAACATGTGTGTTCAGTGAGACATCAGTTGCCACAACACACTAATGCTTCAGAGGAAGAGACAGTGGGTGTGTGAGTGGTGTTGTGT